>JASDQU010306859.1:36339-80398 GCA_032191745.1 Picea mariana | reverse complement strand
GGGACTTGGTTGAGGATAGAATGGATCTTGGTAAAGGATGAGTTATCTTTATGGTTATTCTTGTTCCCAAGATAGGATAGAAGGAGACTCGAACCATATCTCGATGAAAACAAGAAAATAAAACAAGAACCATTCAGAAATTCCTCAAAAGATGCGCCTAAATTCATGGGATGTGACCGTATCAAGATGGTCGCTCCCCTAGAAGGGCAGACAAAGCGACCTGGTCGCTCCCATAACACTATGTCAAGGAGATGGTCGCTCCCTGAGAGTGGAGATGGGAGAGACCTTGGTAAACTGAAGACATGATTGAGGAAAACAAATAAGGAATGGAGGCAAATGACAATGTGGATCTTCTTTGAATTCAATGATGATCATGGGGTGTCATGTTTACTTATGGGATGCGACACTGAGAAAAGTGACAAAATGGTGTATAACATATTCCCCCCAAAGTGTGAGGTCAGAGAAGAAGACGATGGCCAAAACACTTTGCGGCAAAGTTCAAACCAAGGGACTGAAGAAAGGAAGACCCGTCGAAACAACAAACGTCTTTCACTATACATATAAAATCTCCGAGGTAGGCATACCCATACTTGGAAAATCCTGTATCAAAGCATGGTCGCCGACTAATACACTTCAGATCGATGATAGGATTGACTTAGGACACAACCACCAGATACACAATGTGGATATGTGTAACAGTATAGGCATCAAATCTTCGTCAACACAACCTGAGGAGAAGAAAAGTATCCCTAGGGTCTTCAATCTCAATCCCAAATAGTACGAATCTAACCATGTGAATAGAGGTTTTGGCGTCAAACATGGTAGAAACCACTTGATTACCGGTCAATGGGATTTACTATTAACAAGTGCGAGGGAAATCACCAATGATGACAATGACTCCCAAGATACGCTAAGTACATTCCATGGAATGTGAGTAAATGAACTGAAGTCGAACACCCAATGAAATATTTCGATTAGAGGCCAATGATGTAAACCCACTGTCGAAAACAAGGAAACCTGCCATTGAGGCATGCACGTCCCAAGGTACTGTCTAGTTTCTAAGTCTAGTTCTTGGATAATGTGTTGAGTTTGACAAGTACAAACTCGTCGAAGGAAGGCTATGATGTTCCCCCTATCATTGACACGAAACAAAAAGGATAATGACTTGAGATGTTAGATAAAAGAGAATATACTAACACAGGGACGAAAAATGCAGAGGTTGACTTCCCTTGAACATTGCATGACACATGAGTGACTTGGAAACATTGACTCAACGAGGCCAAAATAGCAGAAGTAATGATGTTACGAAAACCAATGGATCTCTTAGAAAGAATCGAAAGAGGATGATGACACATGAAATGGACGACAACCATAGGTTCTCTTTTGAAGGAGTCAAAAGAGGATGACGACACAAGGGATTTAGAGGCGCATAGATAAGCATATTATTCAAGTATATGAGATGATGTAGACAAGTGCCACGTTTAAGGTCAACACAAAAGCTGCCATAACACTTATGAAAAACTTGGCCCTGTTCTCTAATTCCCCCCCATCATGATGGATGAGTACCTCTTTGTTTTTTTAACGGGCTTGAGGAGGATAACAGATGCCTGATCCCAAAAGGGTCCTTCATTGTTTAGTTTTACGAGTCTAGAGAAGGGAAACTCAAAGGTATTTTCATATTTAGAGAGTCTGAAAAGATTGGGTAAAGAAGACTCCATAATGGAATTTTTCGTAAAGTTAGTCTCGAGGGTCTGAAAAAGTATAAAACGATGCCAAGGAGAAATCTCCTAACCAAGATGGCCAGGGTGTTCCTTTTTCGTAAATAGTCTAATGGGACCGAAAAATGGGTAAACTATCACCCACTAAATGTGCTTTCTAATTCACTTTAATGAGAGTGAAAGCCAACAAGATCGCTCAACAATATTTTCGGTTTAAGGAGTGTGAAAATAACTTAAAGGGATCTCCATAACAAAATTTCTTTTGTGTAATTTAGACGTTCGAAGCTAGAAAAAGGGTGACCTTTTCATAGTTTAAGGAGTTTGAAAAAGTCAAAGATACTCGCCTGAGCAGTAGGATCACCAATAAAATTCGCCAGGACACATGTCAAAATGAACATGGCTAAAAAACAAGAGATGTCAGAATTTTAATGAAAACTACTCATTTTAAAGGGCAAATTAATATAAAATAAGCAAAAAATAGACTAAGGTAAAAATGGGTTAAAAAATTGATATGAAATAACCAAAAGGGGTGAAAAACAATTCTTTTTTACCTTGCCTTTGAAGAAATTGGAAATCATGGTGTTTTTTCCCTTTTGTGGAGCAGATCTTCATGCGTCAATTCCGAAGAAACCAGTGGATGATTCTTCTTGCCGTTTGAACCAGGTTCTTACTCTCTCCTTTCTTGTCAATTTTATGCCTTTTTTTGTTGTGTTTCAAGATGTTTTTGGGTGGTTTCGAGCTAATATAAGGGCTCGATTTGCACCTTGGGATGGTTGCGCCCTCCTAGTATTGGGGGGAGTGGTCAGGACACTCTGTTTACATTGGCAGAGGACCCCGGTCACCCTGTATCCAATAGAAAGGGTGCGACCAACGCAAAAAAAAATGTTTTTGAATTTTCTAGCCAACAAAAAGAGATGAAGATTTTTCCCAATGGATTTAACATTTTCTAAATGCTTTGTATGGGAATTTGGGAAAAATGCTTGAGTGGAAAGAGCATGAACACGAAAGAGATGACACCATGGATTTGAGGGATCAAAACACGATCACTGCACTAAGGAATTGTGGTCTACTGAAGTTTTTCAAAATTCAAAACATGAGAAAGGAGTTAATGCTTCTTGAGAATCTGATCCAAATGTGGGATCCCAATGAGAAAGTGTTCAAAGTGGGTCCTCATGATTTAGAAATCGAGGTAGAGGACATCTATATTTTGACGGGGCTATCAAAACAAAGTGCCCTTGTTTCTTTGGTTGGGACTAGAGCTGCTGAGATGTCCACTAAGGAGTATATTGCCACTTACTGCAAAGAGGATGTTGATAGGACTAGTGTATATTTTTTGATCAAAGAGATCGAGGATCGACCACTTCACATGATTGCATTCACCATTAGCAAGTTGGCCAGAAGCACAATAACTCATATCATCATGAAGTCGCAAATGTCCTATGCGGTTGAATGCATGGAGCTTAGGGTATTCAACTAGTGCAAGGTTGTTTTGGTGAGCCTAAAATACCAAATCACTTGATGTAAAAACGACAAGCAAAAACAATTTGGCTATGGTTCATTGCCTTTTTCCTTATTTTTGGAGAGACTTCCTTTGTTACAGCCCCAGATTGTGCTACCAGATCGTCCCATAATGGAGCCAAGAATGGAGAAGTAGACTAGATTCTCACCGAGACTTGGTGGGGGTCGCGCGATATTTTCATTTGATGAGGGCTTCTTGCATGGTGGAAGAAGCAGATTCCTATGATAGAGGACTTTCCCTAGTCAAGTGTTGAATTTCGAGGTAGCCATGACTTGGTTCTCCCAGAAGGGCCACGCTGGGATGTGTTAGGTACTCATGATCTCGTGCTCAATTGTTTTTTTGATATATATATATATATATATATATATATATATAGGTGTGCAAAGGGTTTTTAATCAAAATTTATCTACTTACACAGATAAGGGACCGATACGACCAAATGGATTATCGGTACTGGCTCTCCACAGAGGGCCACCTTTTTTGTTTCAGGTGTAACAAGTGGATGAGGACATAGATCTCCATGATGTGGAAAGAAACCTCAGGAGACTGACTATGAGGGTCCCCCCTATGCGCATATTAGAGGTCCCGAGGTGCCTACAAAGGCATGTTGTAGGCATGTCAACATGGATGAGTGCCTTACTACGCCAAGTGGCAAGAGCAGTAGTGTGCTATGAGGAGCACAATGTGCAAGGGCAATGAAGTTCCTCTCAAGAGCACTCTTTTTTGGAGATGACGTATGATGTACGGGTTACATAGCCCAAATTTTTACCCCTTTATACATTTCAAACAAATGTGACACTATTTTGTTATATATATATATATATATATATATATATATGGATTTTTTTCCTTGATTACTTATTTCTCAATAATAAGTGGAATGAAGATATTCATTTAGTGCCTAAATGTATGCTCTATGTTATTTTACAAGTTTATCTGTGTGTAAGATGCCAATTTATTACATAATTAGCTAGAGGATCTGTGACAACATTTAATTCCCTAGGTATGTGTCTGTATTCAATATAATCGAAGAACCTCTCAAGGTGACGAATCCTCAAATATAGAGGTAATAAAGATGGATCACTAACGAAATATACGTGATTAAGGTGACAAACCACAAGTTGGGAATCAAGGTAAACTATAAAAAATGAGATACCAATGGAAGAGGCCTAAGTCAAAAGCCTTATTGGTAGCAAGTCTAAGGCACATTCCCCCTGAACTCACCAACTCATTGGCAGATTAAAAGATGGTCCAAGCTGCAGAAGCCAAATTCTGAGTATGTCTTCCAGCACCATCCATGTAACCAAAACATACAGGAAAAAATGCTGACATCTTTGCACAAGAGCACACAACAAAATAAATCGTCGCGGATAAAAATCCTCACACAAAAGCGTAGAACACACCAAACCAAATTCACACGAAAAGTATGACACATATGTACAAAGCACCACACTAGGATGCCCCTAAGCCTAGTACTTCTTAAGCTAGAGCCCGTTGCGAGGCTCCTTCAGAGGCATTCTGTCGTAATCAACTAGCTCGTAGGCCACTTTTTGTAGCACGCGTTTGACAACATAGGGACCATGCCACATGGGTTCCAATTTCCCCGCTCCTAGCTTGTCATGATCTTGATTGTAAACTAAGACTAGGTTGCCTTCCTGGAAGGCGTGAGGACGAACGAATTTATCGTACTGGATTTTGACACACCTCTTATGTATTTCATTAGCAAGATCGACGTCTTGACGAGTCTCGTCAAGTTTCATAAGGTACATAAAACATTCTTCTTTGGTAGTAGTGTTTGGAAATAATTCTACGACTAATTGAAGTGAAAAAATTTCACATTCAATCAGAAGTATTGCTTCCAAGCCGTAAACTAATTGAAAATGAGTAAAGCCTGTGGCAGTCTTGGTGGAAGTCATGTAGGCTCAAAGGGATGGAAAAAGCTTGAGGTTCCAGTTAGATTTATGTTTCCCTACCATAAGTTGGATCATGGTCTTTAAAACTTTATTGATCACTTTGACCTAACTATTGGCTTGAGGGTAGTAAGGAGATGAATTTTTGTGGTGAAAACCCAATTTTTTCTTAATTTAGTCATCATATGATTACGAAATTGTGAATCGTTATCAGTGACGATAGCTTTTGGGACTCCAAATCAAGAGATAATGTGATTGGACACGAAGAGTGCAACAGTCTTTCCATCATTTAAAAGTGTAGGCATAGCCTCCACACACTTAGTGAAGTAATCGACAACGACAATAATGTAATCATGCCCCCCGACCCAAGTAGGCTTACATTGCATAAAATCTATGCCCCATTTTGCAAAAGGGCCAACAACAATGACTGGGTGTAACAGAGCAGGGGAGGAGCGCTTTTTAGGATGAAAAAGCCGCCAAGGCAGGCACTTCTTAATGGCCTCAAGACAATATTTAAATATGGAAGGCTAGAAATACCTAACGCATAAGATCTTCTGGGCCGTAGCCATCCCAGAGAGATGACCACCACATGCTCCAGAGTGGAAATCATTTAAAACAATTTCAGCCTCATCATAAGTAAGACAACATCGCAAGAGGGAATCAATGTCACGGCGATATAAAGTGTCACCGATGATAAAATAATGACGGGCGTGATGGCAGATACGATGACGGTCATTTTGTGAAAGTTCAGGCCGAAAAATTTGAGTTTGGAGATACACAGTGATATCTCCATACCAGGGGTCAGGCATACTGATAAGAAACATAGACTCATCGAGAAGAGAGTCTATGGGATTGGTATCTATGTCAACATAGGGAAGGTCACACAAATGCTCAACAAAGACTAACAATTTCTTAGACTTGGACTTCTCAAATTCTAGATTGAACTCTTGAAGGATCATGATCTAGCGTGAGTATTTCCCCCCTATTACTTGACGTCGAAGGATGTAGTACATGGGATTAGTGTTGACGATAATGATAGTTTTGTGAAGCATGATATAATGACACAATCTCTGAACAATGATGGTGGCTTCCATAGCCAAGTTTTTGACATGAGAGTAATTGAGTTCAGGACCTGAAAGGCTTTCACTCAAATAGTACATGACATGTTCTTGGTCGCTATCAATCTGTTGAACTAGCACCATTCCAATGGTGGAAACAAAAGCAACAAGGTATAATATATAATCTTTGGTGTAATCAAGGGGGTGTAACAATGGCACATGCGCCAATGCATGTTTTAGGGCATCAAAAGATTGTTGTGCTTGATCATCCCAAATAAAGGGGGTACCTTCCTTCAAGAGACGCATGAATCCTTTAGTGACTTCTGCATAATTGTTAATAAAGCGACGTAAAATTTTTTCCTTCCCTTGCAAACTTTGAAGCTCAATGATAGTGGTGGGAGGAGGCAATGAAGTGATTGCCTTGACTTTTAAGGGATCCACTCTGATCCCATCCTTGGAGACTATGAAGCTGAGAAGACGACCATATTCAACATAGAAAATGGATTTATGTGGATTAAGACGGATCCTATAATACCAACACCAAAGAAAGATGGCCTGATGTTTGATGTGGTTGTCACGACGAAGCGAATGAGTGGGAAAATAATCTAAATAGGGATGCACAATATGTTTAATGTCTTGGAAAGCATATGACATGGCCTGCTGGAAGGTAGCCCCAACATTTTTAAGGTCAAAAAATAGTTTACGATAGGCGAACTTACCCCGTGGGTAGATGAAAGTTGTCTTGTGCTGGTCGGTTGGGAGTATCTCAATCTGATTATAACCGAAAAATCCATCCATGAATGAGAAGATGACGCTTCTGGCACAATTGTCTATGATTTGGTTGATGAACGAGGTGGGATAGTTGTCCTTGGGACAACATTATTAAGATTGTAGTAATTGACACATACTCTAATAGTTCCCTGTTTCTTCATGACTAGAACAATGTTAGACACCCATTTCGTCAAGGGGATAGGATAAATAAAACCAGCCTTCAACATTTTCTCTACCTCAACTTTAATTGCCGTTGTTTCCCAAGGATGTACTGGGCGCAATTTCTGGTGAATAGGTTTAGCTCCTGGGCATGTCTTGATTTCATGAACAACAATAGATGGATCAATACCCGACATCTCTTCATAACTCCAAGCGAAAACTTCATAGAACTCCTTAAACAAGATTGGATATGCTTCGATCTCATCAGGAGTACAGTGCTGGCCAAGGTGGACATGTTCTATGACACCAATCTTGACGAAGATATTGACAAGAATGGTTTCCGTAACAATAGCCAAATTCCCTTCGGATAAAGCCAAAATGGGAGATTTGGTTAGACTAACAATATCGTTTAAAGCCTTGGATTTACAACCACTCTCCGTAAAGTTGGGAGGAAGCGGGAACAATGAGCGATGATGGCTATCATCCCACAGAGGGTCCTTGATACTCAAGACTTCCATGATGGACTCATCCTAGGAAAAAGTTTGTAGGAAACAATATGAAAAAGATAAAGAGGAATCCATCCAGGATTGCGAAGAGTAGGGGTATGATGAAACAACAACATGAGTATTAATAGTATCAGAACAATAGGCAGATTGAATGGTGTGATATGCTACCTCAACTGGGCTGAGTGGCATGATGTCACTAAATGACTCAAGCTGGGACAAAGTTGGCACTACCCAAGGATCCGAAGAAGCTAGGGATTGGTGTACCATGGATGAAATGGTGTTAACCTGGGTGATCAAAGTGGAAGGGGTAGGGGCGGGTAATGAGAAATTACCCATTAGGGTAGAGTATTTCAAAAGGCCAACCCCTACACTCTCGTAAGATAGTTGGGAATCAATGACTAACAAAACGTTATCAACACTGCAGGTAGTGGAATCAGTAATGCAATAGTTGAGCTGATCTATATTCACAATTTTACCTTGATAGGGAAACTCTAACGTTCGAAAGATCGAGGATGTGACAACGATCATGGTATAGAACCAGCTGCAACCGAGAAAAATATTATAATCAAGGGGGGCATCTACCACTTCCACCTCTACGTAAGCGACTTTTCCGCCGACTTCCACACCGAGGGAACTCAAAAGACCATATGGTTTAAACCCAGGCTCATCAAATGTCTTGAGGGTATTGGGGGACTCGACGAGAGTAGGAGAACCAACACTTCTCCAACATACCAAAGACATGACACAGGTAGAAGCTCCCTCATCCAAAATAGTGCGATGGGCATTTTTCCCACAAACGATGGATTGAATCTGAAATGCAAGTTGATGGGAGAGTCTCGATTTAAAATGTTCTAGATTAAACATTATGACATTAGATGTATCCTGATATATGGATCCTATAGCAGACAATAATGTTATGTGCTGGCTAGAACAATTTTGCAGAACTTCGAGGGTCGACATTGCGCAAGGTGCCTGTGCCAAGTCCTCAACGATGTTGTAACTTTGTGCGACACATGCACTAGGATTAAAAGATGACTTATGAATTGTGCTCTTGGGAGGGCGCAACACTGAGTCAAGATTAAGCTTCTCAATCTAAAGAGAGCCTGAAGATGAAGGAGGAATAGACGATGTGGGTGACGCGAAGGTCTTGGGATCAACACTTCTAAAGTTATGCGAAACTAGCTGATAGTCTTTGGCTCGGGTAGTCAAATCAACAGACTTCATCATGAATACCTAGTTACTAGATGAAGCATCCCCTTGATGAGGATGACCTGCATTACTCCCATGGGGAGGGGCATGGTTTTTGGTAATCATTTTTTGTTGCTGAGCTGGGAAAGGATTGGTCAAAACAACGGGTTGGAGCTCTCCTTTGATGCTCTTTCTAACAATATCACGATGAGGGAAATCCCATGTGTAATGATCATCTCCACAAATAAGATAAGGATACTTGGCTTTACGCTTGGGTTTATTCTCAACAGTGTTTTCAAGATTTTTGTTTTCTTCTTTCTTATTGGAAGACTTCTTGGATTTTCCTTTATTCTTCTTCTTTCCTCTAGAAGGTTGGGATGATTCAGATTGTACCACATTAACTTCGGAGGATTTGGCATGAGTAGAATTAGATTTGGTATTAGTGCCAGCCTATGAGGAAGTGGGTTTAGATGTTTGCGATGGTTGGGAACCTTTTTTTTCAGTAGTAGACTAGGTTTTGATATACCCAACCACACCATCGACATGGGCATCTTGAGTGGGTCATGTAGGATCATTCGACAAATGCAGCGCATTAGGAATCTAATTGTACAAGGTTCTAGTCTGGGAATAGACTAGATCTAAGTATTGGGAACGACTAATTGCATGTTCTTTTGTGACTACACCACCCATGGCAACATCATGAGAAATGGATGGTAACAGTGATTTAGTGAACCACTCAGCCAATAACTGACTAGGAATGTGAGCTTTGATCAATCATCTGCGTCTCCTCAACTCATGTATATGATTGAAGATGTGGGTGGGGGTGGACTGTTGTAGTGATGTTAAAAGTTTGGTATCCGTCTCATATCAAATTGGTAATTGGAAATGGGTGAGAAAGGTCATGGCAATGGAATTAAAATCACTGTAAGATAGGGGAGGCAATTCAATGTACCACTTGGCCATTGAACCTGTAAGAGTTCGCTAGAAAAGACGTAATCTAATGGATTCATCCATCAAGGAATTGGAAGAACACCAGAGATGGTAAGTCATAACGTGGGTATTTGGGTCTTCTCTAGATTTTCCGTTAGATTTAGGAATGTTCTATGGTAACTTATGGGGAATGGGAGGCCAAAAGGGAGCATGGCGAATGGGATCGTTGGTCAACCTCGATAAATCTAGTAGATATAAGGTAGCCAAAAATGGAAGTTGATGGTTGACCTACGGGTTGTGATAATATGGAAGAGATGCTAGCAACCCAGTAGGGTCATGACTGGCTTGGAAAGGACCCCCCATGTAAGGTTGTGGTAGAGGCAAGTTGGGTACAGGCTGAGATGGGCCAACCTGAAAAGATTGTTGTTGAAGAATATTCTGAGTCCATGATGAATGAGAAGTTCCTAGATATGGATGTACGGGGTTAAGACTAGGAGGTGCTAAATGATCATAGGGTCCTGGTACACCTAGAAGAGCACCAATTGGAATTTTACCTACCATAAATGGACTCCTCAGAATCAGATGTTATCCACTAACTGAGGGTTTCCCCGCATCCAGGTATTGACTAATGATAGGATATCCACCAGCCAAGGATTCCCCCCCAACTGGGTACTGATTTTCCCTAAGATACCCACCAGTTGTAGGTAGCCTTGTAGCTGGATAAGGACTTGTCCCAAGATACCCTCCAATTGTAGGTTCCCATCAGCTATATATTGAGTCCTCCTAGGGAAAATATAGGTCAAAGGTTGCCTCCTAGTGGGGTATGGATCCCCGTTGTATTGGCCAATTGGAGGCAGAACTCCAATTGGTTGATGGCTTCTTAAAATATTCCCGCTGGTGGAAGGTTTCCCTCCAACCGGAGTATGAAATCTCGTGGAAGTTGGGCCGGAAAGAGGTTGCCCCCCAGAATGTTGTGGAATAGAGGGTGGATGGGTGTGACAATTGGAACAACTGTTGTAATGTTACCAACTGGACTAGATGAAAATAGACTCAAAATGTTTGCTAAAGAATTATAATTCGTTGGTAATTGAGGCGTTTGAGGATCATTCATTTGACTAAATTGGGAGGTAATGTGGGGCATGGTCGTCCCTTCTATGGGAGGAGGAGGAGGAAGCAATTGCGAAACAGGGGCAATAACGAGTGTGGACAAGTGGGATGGAGAAAAGAACTCGGTCAGATTTTATCTAAATCTTTCAAAAATATTGTGTCCAATAGGTGTTTCCTATACAGGTGCAAGATCCATGGTGTCAGATATCCTGATGGGGGTTGCAAATCCGTCATTAATGTGCGATTTTCCTAATGCTATATTCACATCTTCAAAAGGCGGGGAAGGTGATCAGGGATAATCCTTAGGTACAATCTCACCAGAAGAATTAACTCACAGTAAAAGTGGATCCAAAGGGTTTGTGAAAGGTGGGTTTATAGGAGGGTTGAAACCTTCCTAATAAAATATTATTGATCCCTCATAATGTGGGAGAAATGAAGTAGCGACACTTCTAGTTTCTGAATATTTTTCTTCGTTGGAAACCCTTTCGAGAGGGGGGCCTTCTAGTGACTGATGAGGCAGGGGTTGGTAATCTTCTAGAGGTAATCCTTGCATCCTACGGGATTGGCGAAGGCTGTCATCGTCGATCATGATGACTATGCAAAAGTAAAAATGAAAAAATATAAGGCCAACTACGACAAAAAATACAAAGCACTAGCTAAAAAGCATTCACTAAGAATTTAAGGAGCAAACCATGCAAACAAACCTTCGCACAAAGAAGCGCTAGTTGGTGATGAAGTCCAACATCGCGGGATTGATGCGTGAAGGGGATGGGTTATGGTGGGTGGGAAAGTTTCGTTGAAAACCTGCTTAAGGAACTTACACATTGGTGCAAGTCACCTCACCGGGCAGTGGGAAACCCTCCAAGAAGTCCGAGTGAGTCTAGCCAACGTCAATCCCAGGTACAACAAAAACTTCCCTTTGATGTCACCTCATGTATGAGCCCTAAAAGATTAAGGCCTCTAAGGTACCACCTGTTATACCATAACGATGAGGGCATAGTGGATGGTCCGATTTAGACGCAAGGGTAGGGTAACTAAGCCTGAAATCCCCTTGAGAGATGTCTCCGAAGTGACCCTCAAGTGCCTTTCGACATTATTTATAATACAAGCACCCACTACACCAAAACCAACAAAGCAAGGTTGATTACTCCGCTGGTCCCAATGCGACCTCGTGTTTGACCCTTGTGTTAGAAGGCTGTCCCAAAGACAATGATATAACAACTGGATTTCACTCCCTAATTCAAGGTTGTATTGTTGATTTATAACTTTGGAATGTTAACCTCACAACCTATTCCAAATCTACAGCCTAGAATAATACTGGTTTGCTACCAGTCAAAAAGCAAATTTTGCTAGTGATTTTTATTAATGATGGATTTTATCGATTGTTATTTACTCAAGGTATGGAGATGAAACATGTGGTGCGAGAGACTCGACTCCAAAAAGGGGATGCAAAGAATGAAATGCAAAAATTTTCATTCGATAAATTCTATCTATGAGAGGGAGAGGAGTTCTCTTTATTTCCTTTCACAAAAAAACAACATTCAAGTTAAACCACAACTAATGTAATGAACGAGTAGAACCCCAAAGGAAACAAAACACTCGAGATATTATTTAAAACTACTACTCTTTTGCAAAACAAAAACCTGAAATGCAACTTTAACTTTCTCTTGTAAGATTGATGATATGTTTAACAAAATAAATCAATATTTTTCTCTTTAATGAAAAACAAATTGATTCATGCTTTTCATAAGTATTCACACAAATGGAAAAGAGAAAGCAAGCAACCACTGACAACACTGCAAGCAAGCAATTAGATAACTCAAGCTAGCAAACAAAAGACACTTACAATCTTGGCTAAAGGAGTACTGAAACAAAAATTTCAATGGCACTTGAGAGACTAATTTCAAATGAGGAGTCAATTAAGCCAAGAAAAACCTCAATAGCTTGATAAAAAATAATTCAAGCAAAGAACACAAGAACCTCATGAATCAAGCACTAAGAACAATTCATGCAAGCATGGAAATTTGGAGACAAAGAAAACAAACCAAATGACATATGCAGGTTGAAAACAAAGATAGAAGGGCAGACAGAGCTACTTGGTCGCTCCCCCAGAGTGGAGATGGGAGCGACCATGGTAAAATGAAGCCAGAACTAAGGAAAAAAGATAAGGAATGGAGGCAAATGGCAATGTGGATCTTCTTTGACTTCAATGAATATTAGGGGGTGTCATGTTTACTTGTGAAATGTGACATTGAGCAAAGTGACAAAATGGTGTATAACACCCATGTTGGTGAAGGTATATTTCAAATTCATTAGATGTATATTCTCTTCCATTTTCAGTGCAAAGAGAGCCAATACGAGACCGAGCTTCATTTTGAATCCATACATGAAAATTTTTAAAAGTTTCAAAAGCTTTTGATTTATCTTTCAACAAGTACACCCAACACATTCTGGTGTAATCATCAATAAACATCATGATATATTTGTTTCCATTTGCAGAAGGAACATGCATAGGGACGCACAAATCAAAATGAATCAGTTGAAGTTTTCTACATGCTCTGGAAGTGGAATCATGAAAAGGTTGTTTGTTGTGTTTTCCAAGGATGCAAGCATCACATTGCTTCAATTTCCTAGGAATAGTAGGAAAACTAGAAACACCATGTTTTCTCAACAAACAAAGAGTGTCATAATTAATATGGCCAAATCTAGCATGCCACAAAAGACTAGATGGCATAATACTTGAGTCATGATGAGAGAGGTATGCAACAATGCGTGTATGGGAAGATGTCCCATTCAACTTCAACAATATTCCATCTTCTATTTCAATCATGACAATCATGTTGTCAAAATTCTTCCTTATCTCAACTTTACCATTGAACATATGAATAGAGTGGCCTTGCTGTTTGATGTGCACAAGGGACAACAAACTTCTTTACAACTCAAGAAGATAGAGTACATTGTGCAGAAGAAAATCTGGGATTCCAGTCAACTTAAGTTTGATGGTTCCCATTCCCGAAGGTTTAAGACTTGATCTATATACAAAGTACACTACGCCATCTACATTGTCATCAAAGTCTTCGAAGAAATCTATTCAAAATGTCAGGTGAGAGGTTGCACATGTGTCAAGAAGCCATGCATCTCCCCAAGAAGCTAATAAAGTATTAAATAGATCTTTAATTTCTTCTATATATGCAATAGGTAACAACATAATGAACATGTGCTTTATCTTTCACTGGTCCTTAAGGTCTATCTCTGTCTTTCTTCAATATTCTCCCATGGAACTTTGCAGTCGGTGGTTTCATATGACTCATTCATTTTGCAACAGGTATAATGAAGATCATACTTTTCATGGAGATTATGCCAACCCCCTTGCCTCTGAGCTTCTTCTTTCAATGTCTTCTCTTATTGCCTCTATGTTGTCCAGAAACTGAGGTATTGGAAGCCCCACAACCAAATGCAAGAGAATGCATTACCTTCTGTTGTCTTCACACACTCATTAGAAAATGAAAATACAATGAAGCTTGTCCAATAAAAAAACATAGTTGTCTTGCTACTGCACCACAAATGTAATGAAAATTTAAGAGAAATGAGGAATGTCTTGATCAATGAGGAATGACGAGCAACAAAGGCATTCATACATCTTTGTAATTTGCCAACGAAACACCTTGTCCCAGGCTACCTTCAATACCACTACTTAATCTCCTTATGAAACATGTTTTGTTTATTAGTCATTATGTTAAGTGGTAGGCGTTATGGAAATATAATGGCTCAAATGCAACACAAAAAGTATTAAAAAAAGGGTTTCCTCAAACCCACGATTTCAAGCATAGGCGAATTTCACCAGCAAGAGTGAGCCCATATCTCCACCCTCCACCAACGAATACTAGAGAGCCCGTATCTCGGGTGAGAAGAGCGAATAGTGCTAAGGAATTATAATTTGGTGGTAATTGAGGCGTTTGAGTTACATTCATTTGACTAAATTGGGAGGTAATGTGGAGCATAGTCGTCCCTTCTGTGGGAGGAGGAGGAAGTGGTTGCAAAACAGGGGCAATAACAGGTGTGGAGACGTGGGATGGAGAAAAGAAATCGGTCGGATTTTGTCTAAATATTTCAAAAATATTGTGTCTTGTAGGTGTTTCCCATACAGGTGTAGGATCCATGGTGTCAGATATCCTGATGGGGGTTGAAAATCCGTCATTAACCTGCGATTTCCCTAATTCCATATTCACCTCTTCAAAAGGTCGGGAAGGTAATCGAGGATAATCCTTAGCTACAATCTCACCAGAAGAATTAACTCACAGTAAAAATGGATCCAAAGGGTTTGTGAAAGGTGGGTTTGTAGGAGGGTTGAAACCTTCCTGATAAACTACTATTGATCCCTCTGAATGTGGGAGCAACGAAGTAGCGACACTTCCATTTTCTAAATAATTTTCTTCGTCGGTAGCCCTTTTGAGAGGGGGGCCTTGTGGTGAATGAGGAGGCAGGGGTTGGTAATCTTAAGGAGGTAATCCTTGCATCCTACGGGATCGACGAAGGCCGTCATCGTCGACCGTGATGATTATGTAAAAGTAAAAATGAAAAAACCTAAGGCCAACTACGACAAAAAATAGAAAGCACTAGCTAAAAAGCATTCACTAAGAATTTAAGGAGCAAACCATGTAAACAAACCTTCACACAATGAAGCACTAGTTGGTGATGAAGTCCAACATCGTGGGATCGATGCGTGAAGGGGCTGGGTTATGGCGGATGGGAAAGTTATGTTGACAACATGCTTAAGGAACTTACACCTTGGTGCAAGTCACCCCACCGGGCAGTGGGTGACCCTCCAAGGATTCCAAGTGAGTCTAGCCAACGTCAATCCTAGGTACAACAAAAACTTCCCTTTGCTGTCACCTCGTGTATGAGCCCTACAAGATTAAGGCCTCTAAGGTACCACCTATTATACCACAACGATGAAGGTACAGTCGATGTTCCGATTTACACGCAAGGGTAGGGTAACTAAGCCTGAAATCCCCTTGAGAGATGTCTCCCAAGTGACCCTCAAGTGCCTTTTGACACTGTTTATAATACGTGCAACCACTACACCAAAACCAACAAAGCAGGATTGATTACTCTATTGGTCCCAATGTGACCTCGTGTTTGACCCTTGTATTAGAAGGGCGTCCCAAAGACAATGATATAACAAATGGATTTCACTCCCTAATTCAAGGTTGCATTGTTGATTTATAACATTGGAATGTTAACCTGACAACCTATTCCAAAGCTCTAGACTAGACTAATATTGGTTTGCTACCAGTCAAAAAGAAAATGTTGCTAGCATTTTTTATTAACGCTTGATTTTATGGGCTGTTATTTACTCAAGGTATGGAGATGAAACATGTGGTGCAAGAGACTCAACTCCAAAAAGGGGATGCAAAGAATGAAATGCAAAAATTTTCATTCGATGAATTCTATCTATGAGAGGGAGATGAGTTTCTCTTTGTTTCCTTTCACAAAAACAACAACATTTAAGCTAAACCACAACTAATGTAATCAACAAGTAGAACCCCAAAGGAAACAAAACACTCGAGATATTATTCAAAACTACTACTCTTTTGCAAAACAAAACCCTGAAATGCAACTTTAACTTTCTCTTGTAAGATTGATGATATGTTTAACAAAATAAACCAATATTTTTCTCTTTAATGAAAAACAAATTGATTCACGCTTTTCACAAGTATTCACACAAAAGGAAAAGAGAAAGCAAGCAAGCACTAACAACACTGCAAGCAAGCAATTAAATAACTCAAGCTAACAAACAAAAGACACTTACAATCTTGGCTAAAAGAGTACTGAAACAAAAAATCCAATGGCACTTGAGAGACTAATTTCAAACAAGGAGTCAATTAAGCCAAGAAAAACCTCAAGAGCTTGATAAAAAAAGAATCCAAGCAAAGAACACAAGAACCTCATGAATCAAGCACTAAGAACAGTTCACGCAAGCATGCAAATTTGGAGACAAAGAAAACAAACCAAATGGCATATGCATGCTGAAAACAAAGATAGAAGGGTAGACAGAGCGACTTGGTCGCTCCCCTAACACTATGTCAAAGAGATGGTTGCTCCCCCAGAGTGGAGATGGGAGCGACCATGGTAAAATGAAGCCAAGACCAAGGAAAAAATATAAGGAATGGAGGCAAATGGCAATGTGGATCTTCTTTGACTTCAATGAATATCAGGGGGTGTCATGTTTACTTCTAAAATGCGACACTGAGCAAAGTGACAAAATGGTGTATAACACCCATGTTGGTGAAGGTATATTTCAAATTCATTAGATGTATATTCTTTTCCATTTTTAGTGCGAAGAGAGTCAATATGAGACTGAGTTTCATTTTGAATCCATGCATGCAATTTTTTTAAAGTTTCAAAAACTTTTGATTTATCTTTCAACAAGTACACCCAACACATTTTGGTGTAATCATCAATAAAAGTCATGATATATTTGTTTCCATTTGTAGAAGGAACATGCATAGGGACACACAAATCAAAATGAATCAGTTGAATTTTTCTACATGCAATGGAAGTGGAATCATGAAAAGGTTGTTTGTTGTGTTTTCCAAGGATGCAAGCATCACATTGCTTAAATTTCCTAGGAATATTAGGCAAACTAGAAACACCATATTTTCTCAACAAACAAAGAGTGTCATAATTAATATGACCAAATCTAGCATGCCACAAAAGACTAGATGGCAGAATACTTAAGTCATGATGAGAGAGGTATGCAATAATGTGTGTATGGGAAGATGTCCCATTCAGCTTCAACAATCTTCCATCTTCTATTCCGATCATGACAATCACGTTGTCAAAATTCTTCCTTATCTCAACTTTACCACTGAACATATAAACAAAGTGGCCTTGCTGTTTGATGTGCACAAGGGACAACAAACTTCTTTACAACTCAAGAAGATAGAGTACATTGTGCAAAAGAAAATCTGGGAGTCCAGGCAACTTAAGCTTTGATGGTGCCCATTCCTGAAGGTTTGAGACTTGATCTATCTACAACGTACACTATGCCATCTACATTGTCATCAAAGTCTTCGAAGAAATCTATTCAAAATGTCAAGTGAGAGGTTGCGCATGTGTTAAGAAGCCATGCATCTCCCCAAGAAGCTAATGAAGTATTAAATAGATCTTCAGTTACTCCTATATTGCAATAGATAACAACATAATGAACATGTGTTCTATCTTTCGCTAGTCCTTAAGGTCCATCTCTGTCTTCTTTCTAACCCTGTCTTTCTTCAATCTTCTCCTATGGAACTTTGCAGTTGATGGTTTCATACGACCCATTTATTTTGCAACATGTACAATTAAGATCATATTTTTCATGGGGATTATGCCAACCCCCTTGCCTCTGAACTTCTTCTTTCTGTGTCTTCTCTTATTGCCTCTATGCTGTCCAAAAACTGGAGTATTGGAAGCCCCACAACCAAATGCAAGAGAATGCATCGTCTTTTTTTGTCTTCACACACTCATTAGCAAATGAAAATACAATGAAGCTACTCCAATAAAAAAAACATAATTATCTTGCTACTGCACCAAGAATGTAATGCAAATTCAAGAGAAATGAGGAATGGCTTGATCAATGAGGAATGACGATCAACAAAGCCATTCATACATCTCTGTAATTCGCCAACAAAACGCCTTGTCCCAAGCTACCTTCAATACCACTGCTTAATCTCCTTATGAAACATGTTTTGTCTATTAGTCACTATGTTCAGTGGTAGGCGTTATGGAAATATAATGGCTCAAATACAACACAAAAAGTCTTAAAAAATGGGTTTCCTTAAACCCACGATTTCAAACATAGGCGAATTTCACCAGCAAGAGTGAGCCCGTATCTCCACCCTCCACCAACGAATACTAGAGAGCCCGGGGCTCTTCACCTCACGCGTCCCACAATCTCAAGAGGAACAAGGGGCGCTCAAGAGGAACTCGGTGTATTAGGGTTTGCGTCCTATGTGGAGACTAGGGTTTACGAGCAGTGAGGGCGTGCAATTTAAGTTTAGGGTTAATAGAATACGGGCAAGGAAATTTATGATATCTTGGAATTACGCCAAGGAATTCTTTGCAAACCACACAGAAACTGAGAGGTCGCGAAAGGTATGACAAAAATTAACAGAAATTGCGGTTTGCGTCCAGGACTGTAACTTACGTAACATGAATTCGTAGATGCTTGACCAGATGAGGCCAGGTACAAATGAGACGAAGCATGGAGCGATACCAATCTGAGGTCGCGTGAATTTATGATATCTTGATATCTTGGCGCATGGAATGATACCAATCTGAGGTCGCGTGAATTTATGATATCTTGATATCTTGGAAGGTACTCAGTCAAGTAAGTGCTTTATCCCCTTCGTGAAAAACTCCTTAATAGGTAGGAACTGATATAGATTATGGTACAAAGTTTGTGTGACAAAAAATTGTGGTCTTCCTATGGTTTCATTAATGGAGGAGGATGCTTTTTGGGATGTTGAAGAGGTGGGAGCAGAGAGGTGTGGGGAAGGAAACTAATGTTTTACCTTGACCACTATTGTTTTTCCACCCACATGCCTCCCCATGACTCGATTAGTTTGTAGTTGGGAGCATTTCTATCTTTGGAGATATTGTTGCTAGTACGTAAAGGATTTCATGCCACCCCACAAACCAGGAGAGTTAAATTCAAGTTTTTGGTAGTCTATGGTTGGAACCCCAAGGATGATTCATTAATGGTAAAGTGATAGCTTTTCCCAATATTTTCTTTGGCTCTTTAGTGTTGGGAACTAGTTGTGGGTGCCCTAACAATGATGTGCATTTGAGGGTTAGTCTCCTTGGTGGTTTTGGTTTCCACTACAATTGGTGGACACTGCCCTGCAACTCTTGGGTTTATGTTAGTCTCTACTCCTTCTAACGAGACAAACTCTACATTAAGGGGTTTGGTGCTGTTGATATTATGGTAGCTGCGGGAGGTATTAACCTCTACATGTAACCATGACGAGACTAGAATATTCTGGGAAGCAGAAGAAACCCTAAACGGTTGGGTAAGAACCCTATAAGACAAGTCGACTCAAGAGAAAAATTATTATTGAGTTGTTAGACTCCAGAAGTAGAAGTCAACCCATTTAGGTCACTTGGAGGATGATAAATAAGAGGGCGCTAGAGGTCATTTGTCACTCTCACCCTCACAACTGCATAAGACCAGTGGTGCACAAGTTTGGAGAGGAGCTGCAGCTGCAATTGCTGCAACTTGCAATTTTGGTTTTGGATTGGACTTTCTCTTTGGTTATGGTTTGGACTTTTTGCCTAGTATGCTATCTTTGGAGAGAGGTACGCTACCTTGGTTGGCTATTGGTTCTAGGATTTGCTTCCATAATTATTCTCTCTGTCAAGGTTAAGGTGCTCGGGGGTGGCTTCGACCTATGGTTGGGTGACAATATTGCTATATTGTCTATGGTGAAATGTGCACACCTATTTTCTAACAGGTTATGGGCCCACACTATCTTCATACAGTCTAACCGCTGGAAGATAGATTGGGAGGATTTGCTCAGTTACAGTTACAGTGGCAGTCAAAGTTTTGCTGCAGCAACGAAATCCTAACCTTCTTGTTGAGGCACCTTAAGTGAAGAGCTTGACCTAATTCCTAGACAACCTAGTGCGCCCTAGAATAGCGCACCTCTTGGTACTCTGAGCAACCTAAGACATCAATTGGTCAAAGTCAAAGGTTGACCAAGTCAAAGTAGTCATGACTTACTCTATGAAGTCAGAAAACAAGTTAGAAGGGGCTTCTAACTTCAGAGCATGGAAGACAAGGATTGACCTCATCCTTGCCAAGAATAAAGTGTTGGATATCGTTAAAGGCAAGATCATGGAACCGCAGTTTGAAGCAGGAAAAGAGAAGGAACCTCAGAACGTTACAATTATGGAGAAGTTCAAGGACAATGACATCGAGTATCATAGTGGACTCTGTGAAAGTCCACTTGATGCCCTACATCTCTCATTTTGACTCATCTAAGAAGATGTACGATGCCCTAACTAACCTCTTCTCAGTCAGAAACATTGGACAAGTAATAAGTCTGAAGAATGAGCTTCGTGACATGAAAAATGAATGATGATGATAACATAACATCATACTTTGTGATAGATAAACTACATGCTATTGAAGATATCATTTCAGAAAAAGGAACTAGAACTAGTGTCCCTAATTAAAGAAAATGAATGAAACAGACAAAGCAACAATTGCTGAAGAAAGGGAACCCTCAAAGAAAGCCAAGTAGGATAAAAAAAAACTTTTTCTTCTAGTCAAGGTAACAATATTCTTGTACATAACATGTTTACATAGTTCCTATACATATCATGTGTATCTATTTCTTAGAAGATAAGATGGTCAGTGGAATGATACCTACGGAAGAATAACAAAATAAGGATTGCTATTACGATGACTACAAGTCAAGTAATGTACATGAAAATGATGAAGTATGTTGACAATATTTGGTGACAAATTCCTGACGAATCTATTATATAAGTAACAACTGCAAGATAGGCCGAAATCAGAGTCAAATTTGAAGAGATCCAGAAGGATTCAACTAGAAAGAAGTCAGTAATCAAGAGGAAACTAGAATAGACTTGTGACACTTTACAGAAAGCAAGAAGGATGCAGACGGAAGCATGGACTCCCTCAGATGGAGGGAGATGATTGCAAAATTCCAAAAGAAGAGCATGCATATTGCTCATTCATGCATGAAGCTGGGATTAGGAGGGAGCTAATCCTCAATGATGTGATCCATTAAAGAACCCGTGAATAATATGAAGTATCTGTCCATGTTATTCATTAGAAGTAGCAACCATGACAAGCAACACATGTTCAATTTGACTCTAGAAGAAGTCTTCTTCAAAAAGAAGTCTTAAGTATCCTTGGTTGTCCATCTACATCCATGTTCCTATAATGAAAGGAAGAAGTTGGAATCTTCAGGAAGGAAGGGCATGGAATCTATATAAGACTCCATGAAACCAAAAGCTAAAGAGTGTAATGTTCCCAAGCCAATTTTTTTTGCTTGGAACACTAACTAACCACTGAATTAACTGTTTGATTGTTTGTATGTGCAGGTTGGCCCCTCAAATTTTGACCTTAGGGTTATGTTCAGTTATTCAACACAAATCATGAAGATATACTCAATACAATGCAAGATATAATCAATACACAAGATATGGAACTCCAAAGCACAAATCTGACCTTTTTATTATGAAAAGAAAGAACCTGATACAATATAGAAGTAGATCTGGAATAACATCATATGGCTCCAAGATAAAAGATATGAGCTGCTACAAAATGCTCTCGACAATACAAAATAAGCCTCCAAAGGCTGAATATGAGATGAAGATCTAAATATAAAAGAGCTAGGGTTACGTCCAACCCCTTAGCTGCTGGCACGACCTGCTGGATGGGTGAGAAGGCCAAGGTTTCGACCCAGCTGAAGGAGACCTCCAAACGATACCAAACTTCTCCAAAATATAGATTGAGATAAGGGAAATCCCTCTCTGAAGTATGAATTCCAAATGCCAAGTCTTCCCCCTCCAAAATGATGAAAGCCTAATCAAGACTGTGCCCTCCTGAAACCCTGAAGTGCCCAATAATTCTGCCCTGATGAAGGAAGCCTCCAAAACTCTTGAAACTCCCCAGGATGATAGATTAGGCTGCCACAAGTCACTGGAGAAGTCTCACAATCAGATCTAAGGTATAACCCCCTCAAACTGCCAATATCTGAATCACAAATGCACCCTCCTTCTCTCTAAGCCGTCCCAAATTTGTAGATAATAACCTGGCCGAAGTAACTCCTCCAAAATGCCTCCAAACTGATGAACAAGGTCCTGCAAGCAAAACCCAGGTGCTAGAATGTCACTAGGCCCTATCATAATGATGGATCAAACTTCTCTTCATGCAATGGTGTGCCCTTGCTGGAAAACCCCCAATGGTATGGACCTGCTGCCCTCTTGAATCAATGATGGAACCTATGAAGAGTGTAGAATGGTGTGGGTGGAGTATTTCATCCCCGAGACCAAGCTTGGAACAAGGTGAGTGGAATCTTTCACCACTGAGTTGTTCTCTAGGGTTTGTAATCTCAAAACCCTCAAAACTGTGTGCTCAAGAGCTCAACAAGCCAATACCAAAAATATCCAAGATGAGTGAAAGGTGCACCCTAGCCTTTCCTCTATACTTCCCTTCTATTTCCCTGTTGAGTTAGTTTAAACCCTAGGTTCAACTCCTAACTCAACCTCCAATGTTCTAATTCTTCACTGAGTTACTTTTTCCACTTTTTCCCTTTTTCTAAGTCAACTTCAAAATATAACATTGAGTTGGTTGACTTTTCCCCATGCTACATGAGACTATGGTCTAGTGGGGATGGCTAGACCACTAAGTCTTCCCAAACCTCTTCACCAAGAGGTGGGGGACATTACAGTCTCCCTCGCTAGAAATTGCTTGCCCACAAGAAATTACGAACCCCTCTCTCGTATCACCTGCTCATTCTCCCATGTGGCATATTCAATAGGCAGATCCTTCCATTTGATTAAGTATTCTCGGATGCTTCTCTTGCGGAGTTTCTTCTCCCGTACCTCCAATATTTCCTCCGGTACTAGCACCAATTCCGCCTCTTCATCTAGAGGTGGCAACACCTCCAGGGGGGTGATGTGTTGGCCGATGGCCCTCTTTAGGCATGAAACATGGAAAACATTGTGGATCCTGCTACCCTATGGGAGCTCTAGCTCATAAGCCACGACCCCTACCCTTTTGCTGAAGTTGTAGGGCCTAAAGAAACGGGGTTGGAGCTTTTCTGCTCCACTTCTTTTGATAGAAGCTTGTCTGTACGGTTGGAGCCTTAGGTAGACTAAGTCACCAACCTCAAAGGTACGCTCCACCCTGTGTTTATCTGCTTAGACCTTTTTCTGATTCTGTGCCCTCTGTAAGTGATCCTTCAACTCCCCAAGGATGTCCTGACTCTGCTGTATCCAATCCTGTACCATCGAGGCTCTGCTGTCACCAAAATCAATCTCTATGAAAGAGAGTGGGTCGTAGCTGTACAACGCCCTGAACGAGGTCATGCCTATGGACATGTGGTGGGTGGTGTTGTAAGAGTATTCCCCCAAGTATAGCCACCTAACCCATGCCTTCTGCTGCCCTACTACATAATTCCTGAGATAGCCTTCCACCCATTTGTTGACTATTTCGGTCTGCCCGTCAGTCTAAGGATGATAACTAGTGCTAGGGGTTAAGGCCGTACCAACCAGCCTGAATATCTTCTACCAGAACGTACTCATAAATCGACTGTCCTTGTCACTAACAATGGTTTTGGGTAGACCATGTAGTTTGAAGATCTCTCTGAAAAATAATTCGGCCACCTATGCTGCATTGAAGTCTGTAGCAATGGAGAAGAAATGTGCAAATTTCGTCAACCTGTCCACCACTACGAAAATACAATCCTTACCCTGTGCTCTTGGCAATCCGTTGATGAAATCCATGGAGATGCTCTCCCATTTGTGTTCTTGGATGGGTAAGGGTTGCAACAGTCCTGCTGGGTGAGTGTGCTCATCCTTATTCTCTTGATAAGTAGTACACTCCTTGACGTGATTCATCACATCCTCCTTAAGGCCCTTCCATGAGAACCTCTCGCTTACTTGCTTGTATGTCTTACCAATCCCTTGGTGCCCTACCATAGGTGAGTAATGACATGCCTGTAATACCTTGGCCTTGAAGGCTGACTCAGGAACCAAAAATATTTGGTCCTTATAATAAATGATGTCATCGATGATCCTGAAGTTATCATCATGTATTTGCCCATCCATCACCTGACAAGTGAACTGATTCTTGGAGTATTCCATCACAAGGAGGTCCTTCCAATCAATTGATACATTGGTCATGGCATAGACTGATGACCTCCTAGATAATGCATCTACCACCACATTGTTTTTCCCTTTTAGGAATTCAATGTCAAAGTCATAGGCCTGTATCTCGCTGACCCACTTCTGCTGCCTTTCATTTAATTCCTTCTGCTCCAAGAAGTACTTAAGGCTGTTGTGATTTGACTTTACCAAAAATCTAGCACCTACCAACTATTGCCTAAATTTGGCCAAAGCGTGCATGATGGCCAACATCTCTTTGTCATAGATGGTGTAAAGTAACTCAGGTCCCCTGAGTTTTCGGCTCTCATAGGCAAGAGGGTGCCTATTTTGCATCAGTATGGCCCCAATGCCTTCTCTGGAGGCATCACACTCCAAGGTGAAAGGTTCGCCGAAATATGGCAAAGGCAACACAGGGCACGTGCTCATTACTTTCTTGATTCTGTTGAAGGTGGCTTGGGCCTCTTCACTCCATCTGAATCCCCCTTTCTTCGTTAGATTGATCAATGGTGCACACAATTGGGAGAATCCTTTGACGAATCTCCTGTAATAGCTGTAAATGCCCAGAAATCCCCTCAACTCTGTAAGGGTTTTGGGTGTGGGACACTCAAGGATGGCCTGAATCTTCTCCTGATGTACTGGTACTCCTTTAACCCCAATAATATGTCCCAAGTAGAGGACCTATGTCATTCCAAATTCACATTTGGACTCCTTGGCATATAATGATTGATCCTCCATGATAGTTAAGATCTGCTCCGCATGCTGAAGGTGTTCCTCCCACTTCTTGCTATAGATTAGCAGACCATCAAAGAAAACAAGAAGATGCTTCCTCAACTGTTTGTTGAAGATGTGGTTCATACATGATTGGAACGTGGCTGGGGCATTGGTTAATCCAAATGGCATCACTAAGAACTCATAGTGGCTGTAGTGACAACTGAAAGCAGTTTTTGGGATGTCCTCCTCCCTCATCTTGATTTGATGGTACCCAGAGCATAGGTCAATTTTGGTGAAACAAACAGCCCCATGAAGCTCGTCTAGTAGCTCATCAATCCTTGGTATGGGATACCTATTTTTTATTGTTTTCTTATTTAGTGCCCTGAAGTCAATGCACATGCGCATGGTTCCATCCTTCTTATTGACCAACACCACTGAAGAGGCAAAAGGGCTAGAACTTGGTATGATGTGCCCCATATCCAAGAGCTCTTTGATTGCCTTCTCTATTTCGTCCTTATACTTCTTTGGGTGTCTGTAAGGCGTGGTGATCACTGGCTTTGCTCCTTCATCCAATTCAATAATATGCTCAAATCCTTTGTCTGGTGGCACACCTGGTGGGATAGGTCCAAACACCTTACTGTGTTTGTCAATGATCCTATGAATCTCCGGTGCGTAGTTAATCTTCCCCTTTTTGTCCACACATGCCAAAATCTTGCACTCAATAGCATACACGATTTCTTCCCTGCTGAAAATTTCCTCCATCCTCTTGGCCGTGACTACCTTGGTTGAGTTGCATGTCATGCCTCTGAGGACTACCTTTCTTCCACTTTCCTCTGTGAAAGAAATATCCATGGTCTTGTAGTTGGTGGTGATAGGCCCCAACGTGCTGAGCCACTGTACTCCAAGGATTATTATGGTGTCCGGAAGGTCCATCACATAAACATCCTGTACCAAATCATGCCTACCCAGTGTAAGTTTCATCCCTGGGATGTACCTGTTACAAGGCATGGTGCTTCCCCCTGCTACCTCCACCTTGAATCCTTCAAACTCAACTGTGGGGATATGCCTCCTTTGTAGCAATGCTGAGTCAATGAAGTTGTGAGAAGCTCCCCCATCCATTAGCACTGACACCTTCTGCCCTTGCAAGACTCCTCTCATCTTGAAGGTGTTGCACTTGGGCACCCCATTGATGGATGCCCAGATATCTCTCTCCTCTGCCGTACTGTCATGACCTATAGCCTCCTCCTTTGCAGTTTCAATGGTGTCTGCCTCCATGTTCTGGGTGTGGCCTAAATCCTCATCCTCCTCATTGTCTGATGTCACCTCTATGTAATGAACTTGGCCATGACCCATGCATTTGTGGGATGGGTTCCATGGTTCTTTGCATGTATAACATAGCTACTTCCTCCTTAGTTCTCTTCGAGTTTTCTCCTCCATCCTATCTCTCCCCCTGTCAAACCCCCTTGGGTCTTGTCCTCCTGGGTTCATTGGAGGTCTTTGGTCTCTACCTCCGGTTTTAAGAGGTGGTCTAGGCACAAGTTTCGGTTTTGCAGCTGGCCCTAGATCTCTTGTCCTCTAGATAGCATCCTATAGGTTGGTAGGCTTAAAATCCTTCACGCAACCCTTCAAGGGTTCCATCAAACCCTCAGTGAAAAGAATCGTGAGCCTAGACTATGACACATCTTGCACCATGACTGCTAGCCTATGAAATTCCTCAATATACACCTCTAGTGATCCTGTCTGTCTGAGCTGTGTGAGCTTCCAGAAATGTAGGTCAGGATCCCCCTGGTCAAGCCTGTCAATGAGTCTTTGAGTGAACTCTGTGTAGGTCACTACTTGATTGTGGCCAAGTGTTGTCAATCCATGATACCACCAATCACGAGCTTTTCCATCCAAGTACATGGTGGTAAACTTTATGGCCTCCATATCCCTCATAGGGTTAAGCTGCAGGTAGGTGTCTAGTTTTTGTACCCACGCTTGTGCAGTCATCTTGGCCGATCCATCAAAGTAGGGAATCTCCATCTTCCCATCTCTGCGCTCAAACTCATAGTTTCTCCTGTGTTGTGGCCTATGTTTGTTTCTGAATTTGATTTGACAATACTGATCTAAGGTCGTCTATCTCTGAACTGTCAAACTCAATTGGTTGTACTCCCTGGAACATTGCTCAAACTGATCAACAAAATCATCTATGGGTTCAAGCTATGTGGGTTCATCTGTGAATGTGGGCAAGTACGGTCTAGGAGTAGCCCTGCTACATGTCTATCCATGTGGTGCTCCACCTCCATGGATTCCCTCAGAATGATGCTAGGGGATATGCTCTAGATGATACTTGTTCCCTCCATGAGATTCACTTGTTTCCCTATTGTCATACGCCTCTGGACCTTTCCCCTAATGACTCATTTCCATCAACAACGCTGCTATCCTTGTCTGGTTTTCATCTACCTTCCTCAAGGTCTTAGATATTTTTCCCTGTCCCCTACGGTTGGCCTCCTGGTTTTCTTGTATGTGGCAGACCAAAGTATTCTCTGTCTGGACTAAGGACTTACGTAATTCCTATGCTAGGATTGCCAAGCCATGTGGCTCACTGTCATCCCTAGAACCCTCCATCTCGACTTCTGTCTCACTCGTCTGTTTCTTTCTTCAGCCCATATAAATACCACTGAATTTCTGCATGTGCTAATCCTCACATGATGGGAGGACCAGAGCTCTGATACCACTGTAATGTTCCCAAGCCAATTTTTTTTCTTGGAACACTAACTAACCACTGAATTAACTATTTGATTGTTTGTATGTGCAGGTTGGCCCCTCAAATTCTGGCCTTAGGGTTATGTTCAATTATTCAACACAAATTAGGAAGATATACTCAATACAATGCAAGATCTAATCAATACACAAGATATGGAACTCCAAAGCACAAATCTAACCTTTTTATTATGAAAAGCAAGAACCTGATACAATATAGAAGTAGATCTGGAATAACATCATATGGCTCCAAGATAAAAGATACGAGTTTCTACAAAACGCTCCCGACAACACAAAATAAGCCTCCAAAGGCTGAATATGAGATGAATATCCAAATACAAAAGAGCTAGGGTTACGTCCAACCCCCTAGCTGTTGGCACGTTCTGCTGGATGGGTGAGAAGGCCAAGGTTTCGACCCAGCTGAAGGAGACCTCCAAATGATACCAAACTTCTCCAAAAGATATATCGGGATAAGGGAAATCCCTCTCTGAAGTATGAAGTCCAAATGCCAAGTCTCCCCCCTCTAAACTGCTGAAACCCCAATCAAGACCACACCCTCCTGAAACCTTGAAGTGCACAATAATTCAACCCTGATAAAGGAAGCCTCCAAAACTCTTGAAACTCCCTAAGATGATAGATCAGGTTGCCACAAGTCACTGGGAGAAGTATCACAATTAGATCTGAGGTATAACCCCCTCAAACTGCCGATATCTGAATCACAAATGCACCCTCCTTCTCTCCAACTCGTCCCAAATCTGTAGATAATAACCTGGCCGAAGTAACTCCTCCAAAATGCCTCCAAACTAATGAACAAGGTCCTGCAAGCAAAACCCAAGTGACAGAATGTTGCTAGGCCTTGTCACAATGCTGGATCAAACTTCTCTTCATGCAATGGTACACCCCTGTTGGAAAACCCCCAATGGTACGACCCTGCTTTCCTCCTGAATCAATGATGGAACCTGTGAAGAGTGTAGAATGGTGTGGGTGGAGTATTTCATCCCCGAGACCAAGCTTGGAACAAGGTGAGTGGAATCTTTCACCACTGAGTTGTTCTCTAGGGTTTGTAATCTCAAAACCCTAAAAACTGTGTGCTCAAGAGCTCAATAAGAAAATACCAAAAATATTCAAGATGAGTGAAAGGTGAGCCCTAGCCTTTCCTTAATACTTCCCTTTTGTTTCCCTATTGAGTTAGTTTAACCCCTAGGTTCAACTCCTAACTCAACCTCCAACGTTTTAATTCTTCATTGAGTTACTTTTTCCCTTTTTCTAAGTCAACTTCAAAATATAACATTGAGTTGGCTGACTTTTCCCCTTTTTGCATGAGACTATGGTCTAGTGGGGATGGCTAGACCACTAAGTCTTCCCAAACCTCTTCATCAAGAGGTGGGGGACAATACATTACATGAGGAAGAACATGAAGATTCCAAGAAAGAAAGAAAATCCAGAACAACCAGTTATTATACCAAGAATCATAATACTACTAGCTTGGTTTGAACCCACTGGAAGCAATCAACCGGAAGAAATGGAAGTTGTGATGAAGAACATTGTATGTAAGAAAATGTGAAAAATGATTATGAATGGAATCATTGCGAGATTCAGAGGTTCTTCTAGAAGGAGGAAGAAGACTATGACGACAACTTCTTCCAGTAAACCAGATATACCTCTTGCAGTATCCATGGATTGGAATTTACATGTAAAAGACTGTTCTTCCCAATAAAGCAAATTGAGAAATAAATTTATACAAAAAAGAGACCCATGTATGCAGATATAAGAAGACCTTGTATGGATCCGAGCAACTTGATGCATAATATCTCATATACAACATAAGTGTGGTGAAAAGTTTCTATGACATAGATAGTGTATCAGAATGATTACTCAGAAGTCCAGGATGATGGATCGCTAATCCATGACAAACTCCCACGACGATAGACCTAAAGAAGTTGAGAGACTCTAATCCATTAGACCCATCTCTGTATCGAAAATTGATTGGATCGTTAATGTATTTGGAGAATACTCAGTCGGATATTTTCCTTGTGGTACGTTTGAGTTATGATATACATCTACATGGATTTATCGATTCAGATTAGGCAGAGAGTGCAGATGACAGAATAAGTGCTTCTTGGATATGTTTTAGTTTGAGCTTTGCCATGATGTCATGAGCTAGCAGGAAACAAGAAGGTTGTTGCAATCAACACTACATAAGCATAGTATATTGCAGCTTGTGATGCTTGTACATAAGCAATAAGTTGATTTCTGATCAGGTGTTGAATTCGACCATGATATATTCTAATGATCATAACTATGTGAAGCTTTCAGAGAAAATGGTGTTCCATGACAGGCCGAAGTACATTGAGATCAATCATTATATTCTTTGTGATAAAGTCCAGAAGAGAGAATTGGTTCTCCAGTATGTCTCCACAGATGAGCAGATAACAAATATTTTTGGTAAAACCTCTGTCCAAGATGAAAAGTTTGCGTACTTAAGAGACAAGCTAGGGCTCGTGGAGAGAAATTACTTATTGGAAAAGGAAGTGATTACTCCCAGGTTGGGAGGGAGCACTGATATGTTATTGATTTATGGACAATCATTTTCCAGTTCGGAAAGTCATCCAGGATGGGTAGTTCCTTTCCAGTTTGGAAAGTGGTTCGAGATTTCTGACTGAAAAGCATTTTCCAGTTTGGAAAATGGTCCAAATCGGATAATCATTTTCGTAATGAAAATGGTTCTATATATTTTTGATGTACCATAAATAACGATTCCCCTTGTGGCCAGTGTGGGGGAATGGTCTAGGACAATCATTCTTCTTGGTAGTCACTCTGAGTAGTGGTAAAGTAGAATGGTCCGCCTCTCCGGGCAATCATTCTTTCGAAGTTCACAGTTGTGAGCATTTTCGAAGAATGGTCCATTTTGGAGGTTGGTGTAGGACAATCATTTCCATAGGAAATTGTCTGGACAATCATTCCCTAGGGAAAACTCATTCTCTCCAGGTTGCACTGTGATTAGTGCCAGAGGAATGGACCAGTTAGGTGAATGGAAACTAGGGACATGCAATCCCTAGGGAAGACTCATTATCTCTAGGTTGCACTATGATTAGTTCTGGAGGAATGGCCCAGTTAGGTGAATGGTCCAGGGTAAAAAATCAAGGATAATTATTCTTCTATGCTTGGGAAGAATAGTCTAGATAGCCCATGGCTGATGTTTTACCTTCTGAGGGAAGATGCTCTTCCATATCTCACAGACTTGAGTGGAATAATGGTCCAGATGACTCAATTTATATCATGATATTGTTTTATGCAAGTTGATATCAGATGATATGACTGTTGTGGAGATTGTATCTCTCTGGAAAATAGTTATTTGCTACTATGGTGGAAGTGATCCACTGAGAGTGATTGTGTGTCACTGGTTAGTAGAAGTGTGCTACTAAGAGTGGTTGTGTACCACTGGGTAGTAGTTGTGTACTACTATGGATATACACACTTGTGTTCTATTGAATGACATTGTTTTGATTGCCATGGAGACTATCACTAGTATTGGAGATGATTACCAACTAGATGGATAGTCAGTATGATGATGGAAAAACATTCTGCCTGTGGAAAGTGGTCCAGGGAAGTCATTGTTCTAGAACATATGTTTGGATTAGAAGAATAGTCCTTGTAGCCCATGGCGTGGCTTCTAGCATCTGTTGGAACAATTATTCTTCTAGAACATATGTCTGGATTAGAAGAATGATTCTTGTATCACTTTTTGGATTGAGTGACTTATTCAACATCATGCATGATTACTAAGATGGAGTATGGCTTCGAGAGATGATGTAGTTGATGCTATCAGATGATACTGATAATGATGATGGTGCTCATGATTTAACCATGAGATAACCTGTGTGGGTATGATGATGCTATCGATTGAATGGTCTGCTTGTGCTCAAGACCATTGTCTTGAATACCTCCCTATCTAGGAGGGAGTTTTGATATTATGGTAGCTGCGGGAGGTATTAACCTCTACATGTAACTCTGATGTGACTAGAATATTCCAGGAAGCAAGAGAAACCCTAAACAGTTGGATAAGAACCCTATAAAAGAAGTCAGCTCAAGAGAAAATTTATTATTGAGTTATTAGGATCTAGAAGTAGAAGTTGGGTCAGTTAGGTCACTTGGAGGACTATAAATAAGAGGGTGCTAGAGGTCATTTGTCCTTCTCACCCTCACAACTGCATAAGACCAATGGTGCACAAGTTTGGAGAGGAGTTGCAGCTGCAGTTGTTGCAACTGGCAATTTTGGTTTTGGCTAGGACTTTCTCTTTGGTTATGGTTTGGACTTTCTTCCTGGTACGCTAGCTCTAGAGAGAGGTACGCTACCTTGGTTGGCTAATTCTAAGGTTTTATTCCAAAATTATTCTCTCTGTCAAGGTTTAGGTGCTCGGGTGTGGTTTTGGCCTATGGTTGGGTGACAATATTGCTAGATTGTCTATGGTGAAACAAGCACATTTAATTTTCTAATAGGTGGTTGAGGGTCCAACTGCCACAACTTATGCCTTTATTCATTACACCTATAAAGCTTCCTAGGGTTCCTCCCCTTGGACCTACATACACTTAGTCTTTAGTAGGTTATGTGCTATGTATCTACTATTTGGAACTTGTTTGGCTTTGGCTTTGGATAGAATGGACCCCCCCAGTCGGTGGCTTCATTTGGTGACTCTTTCTTCCTTATTCAATTGGACACTTTGTGGATTTCAAGACATTCATCCCCATGTAAGTTGCGGTGCTATGGTACTAAGTAGTTTGTTATGTGAAGGTTGGATCATTTTAACTTGACCTTTCGAGAATTTATTACTAGCACTGGAGGCATGTCTTTAGATAGTTTTGAGATTTAGGGTTTTGGTTTTTATTGTTCACACTTATGGGCCTTTTGTTTACTTGAATACCTTGTTGGTATGAACATGTACTCATACTGTTATTATGGATTGTTCATTGTACATTTAGGCTATGAAATCGTACATAATTGTCATTATGGATTAGTAATTATACATGCTATGATATATGATGCTTTGGGTTGTGAAGTTGTACATAACTGTCATTATGGACTAGTAACTATGTAAGTTATAATATATGATGCCTTTCATCGTGAAGCTATGCATGGGTACTCCTTTTAAAAAATAAAATGAGTCAACCTATTTCACTTGAAAAAAAGCAACGAAGGAGGATGCTCACTTGGGACAACCTATTGAAAAAGGAATTTTGAGTACTTTTGTATTGTGTTATCAATGAATAGGTTGAGGAAGGCAATGATCCTCTCTTCTTGGAATGGCCACTGGCTAAAGATTGTTAGGAATGGGTGTCTTGTAGAATGAGAAGAAGTGGAGGGCACTTCCAAATGAGTGATTAGTTGATTTAGATATGGCTAAAGTGTAAGTTCCATGGTGGACTTATCGACCATATTTGGGATCTCATTATAGGTTTCATTGTCTCAAACTTGTGGAAGGAAACAAATCAATGAATATTCCAACCCAAGGAAGCACAATCTCAGTTATTCTAAAGAAATATAAAGAAACATAAGAGAATCCTTCTATGCTAAGTCTTGGAAGAAAAAAAATGCATATTTAGTGGAGAATGAGAGGAGATGTTTTCAAGCATGAGATATTGATATCAAATGGATCTGACTCCAACCTTTCCCCAAAAAATATATAGGTCATTAGTCCTCATCATGGAGCCATTTAGACCCTCCTTTCTTGAAATTCAACTTTGATGGAGCATTGAGATGTAATATTTTATTTTTAACAATAACTTGGGAATTTGTATGAATAAACACTGCAACAAAGCTCACAACAAAAAGGTACATCAAAAAAATAATTGTTCTTCAATTTATAGACCCATGGAAGGATACGAGTCATCATGAAATTATAAGCTTGATAATACCGTAGGTACAAAATGCTATTATCAAAATGATAGGTGTAGATTCTGCAGTATATGCTTAAAAATTTAAAGACTCTAAAAAACATGATGACTAAGAAGGCCAAACAACTAGTGTTATCAACCCTGAACATCAACTGGATTATTTGGCATCTTCGTTCGGGTTGTTTTCCCCATGAGATTATAAGTTTAGTCTAGATTAACTATACAATCATGCTTTGAAGTTGAAGGGTGTGTTGATGTTTCTCCAGTTAGCAACATCGGGCATACATTCTCCTAGATTGGTCATGCTGATTTGACCAAGGGAGAATGATACATTCACTCATGGGGCCATGATGATTTGGCTAGTGGTGAATGGCCCAGGGGCATACATTCTCCCAAACTGATCATGCTAATTTGACCAAGGGAGAATGATACATTCACTCATGGGGCCATGCTGATTTGGCTAGTGTGAATGGCCCATGTGCAAACATTCTCCCAGATTGGTCATGCTGATTTGACCAAGAGAGAATGATACATTCACTCACGAGGCCATGTTGATTTGGCTAGTGGTGAATCCCCCAAGGAAAATATTTCTCCTATTAGTCATGCTGATTTGACGAGGAGTGAAAAAGACTCGAGATGCTCTCACATTGCTTGCTCTAGGATGGATTGATCTATTTTTTATAGGGCAAGTTTGACTTGTTTACAAGTCTAGTCTAATGTTGAATATGTAGGCTCAAGAGACCTCTTGTGATGAGGGGATTCTTGGTGGATTTACTGAACATTAGAGCCCTATATTAATTAAATGTGCATGTGAGGAGATGATACATCAACAAGGCTCATGAACAACTTTTCTAGTGAAGAAGAAATGTGAAGAAGACAAGACAAAGCATTAAAAGAACCCCGGGAAAGTATTAAAGAAGATATTGAAGACAAAAGTACAAGTCGACCCCACAAGTAAATTGAAGGTGACTCAAACTATATAAATAAAAGCTGGATCATTTCATTTTTATACACAACACATCTCTTCTCATCTAGTGCGCAAGTCCCGGTTGCAGTTGTTAGTTACAATTGCAGTTGTAGTTTCCAGTTGGCAGTTGCTAGTTGCTAGTTTCCAGTTGCGCAAACTTTTAGGTACGCTATCTTGTCTAAGGTTCACAATCTTTGAGGGTTCTTCCTCATACAAGAGAAAATTTCTTTATGTGTTGGGTTTATTAATATTGTTGGTGATGTGCTTATTGGCTGGATTTCTTCTTAAGAAAAGTTGTTGGGTTTTCTCCCATGGTTGGGTTTCCTAGGATAAATATATTGTGTCTAATGTGCATGGCTATCTTTCTATGATTATGTTGTTTCCGCTGCATTTTTTATTTTGGTTGAGATTTTCAGTGCGTAATTATTCTATGATAAGAGTGGCATAAATTTCTATTTGAAATCATAAGGAAATAATTATCAGATCTTAAAATTGAAAATTCAATAGGGTGAGCCAAGGAACCAACACCTTTCTACCTTATCTTAACCAATTCACTAATGACTCATCGGAGTTCAACCAATTCAGATTCAAGATCATTTATATGCTTCTTTTGTTGCAATAAATCCCCATAAAGACTTCGTTAAAGGGAATAAATTTGGTCCCTTCTCGTTTAATTTTCCTTGAAGCAATATAATTTGATTTTCATTATGATTCAAAGTTTACTTATGGAACTTGAGAGCCCATATAGTGTCCTATAACTCTTTATAATCCACAAATCCTGTGCTCCAAACTTGATTACCAAACTGAGAAGCAGGGGAGAATCGTGAGCTAAAAAGTAAGAAGTCATTGGGAACATCCCAAGGATAGAAAGGGCTATCCTTCAATCAAGAATAAATACAAACTGGTAATTTGATAAATGAACCAATCAGATCCCTCCCAAAGCAAATTAGCAGAGAGTGCGCACAAAAACCACTAGAGAAGAAACAATCCGTAAATATTTGAAATTCTAGCCTTGAGAGAGGAGAAATCAAACCTGGAGCCCAAAATGTATGAGAATGTGCTAAAGAGTCCAGAACAAAATCTTGAATTTCCACTTGTCCCACAATGACTTCCAGACTAGAAGCTCTCAACAAGCTCAAAGGAGTCAACTCTAAGAACTGGAGAAAATATTACCAAAATATGGATACAGAGTCCCGAGGGCTGAAGAAATGATCCAAATATCCCCCACGAGACTTTGAAACTGCAATGACCCAACAAAACCGAGAGCCTTTAAGACTATTGACACTAAAATGCAGGGTCATAGTGATTAATATCCCATGTTGATTGTTGAGCCTCTAAATTGACATCCCCACTACCCTATGATACTCCTCATATATACCTTTTTGGCTTACCTAAGCTTGGGTAAATGACAAAGAACACTACCATTAGCTGTTGATAAGGTCATAAGGTAAAGTATAATTAATTCATGCATTTTTGTGGTATTATTGAGCTAGGAGATTAAATGTTTCATGTACTAATGCTTCGATTTGCCATGCATAATCTTTGACCTCTAGATAAGTCCAGCCTTCCTGTACAAACTCAGTTATCCGGTACTTGTGCACCGAATTGCCACTATCCGAATCCGGTTCCAAGCGCACCTTCTATGCAGATCGGGTACTTAATCTCACCTGTCGCGATCCGGTACCAACGGCTGTGGACTGTCGTGATCCGGTACCACCATTCGTGCACTGTTTGGATCCGGTACCATCTACCTGTTACGATCCAGTACCAATTCAAGAAGCCGAATGTACCAAGTTTAGCTCCAAATCGTGCCCAAGACAATTGTTGAGTGTTTATTGAATCATAAATGTTTTAGCAAAGCTATGTTAAGATCGTTTGTTGTTGCTTCATCCTCATGTACTTCATGTCATGAGGATGAAGCTTAGAATATGTAACCGAATAATTAAATTTAACAATTGACTAATTTGCAAACGATTTCACCTCCTTGTGTTTCATGACTAAGACTATTTAAATAGTCATGGCAAGGATGGTGAAGAGAGGAGAGTTAGCACAATACAACATATGAAACAGTGTTACATTATAGACCATATTCTGGGTGAATATTAATAGAAAGACATCATTTATCTCTATGCCTTGATCGACTATGATTGAATGTGAGCTGAGTTGTTAGCATAGTTTGATTTTATGTTTTGAAGTTTGAATAAGAGTAATGTGTGGGTTAAAAGAAAGCTTACTGTAGACTTCAGTCGCTGGCCTGTTGAAGCGGCAAGGGCCCACCGCCCAACAAAGGTCATCATCTTCGTAGATTAGTATTAGCATTTGATTTCAATAGTGTGAATGTTAGATTAGTTGAAGCTTTAATTTTCTCAGGTGATAACAGTATAATTTAGGCCAGGATTTTAATTATATGATCGTTTAGAGAGCTTTACTCACTTTGTTTTGCATATGCTCTATTTTTATGAATTTGATTTTGTTTCATAGACATGAATGTTGGTAGTAGTAGTCAGACATATTTGAAGGCGAACTAGTGAAGTTTACAACAACACATTGTGAACCACAACATACTCAGTATATTGGCTATTGAACTACCCATGCTATGTCTTGATGATTGATGTGTGATTTCCTTTCAGAAGTGTGATTGCATAGTTAGTTCTCTGGGTCAGATAACAGAGTTGATCTGTCAGAAGAACTCCATCTCATACTTGCATGTGCCATAATGGAGTAGATAGCCTTTCTGTGAAAGACAACCAAAGTGTGTTTCAGTTTGCCATTTTGTTTTGTTTCCAGCATACATAATCTAGAATAGTTCTATACTCATGACATTAGAATTACCTTTCTTACTGGTGTCTTGTAACTCTGTTGATTACGAATCCCAGATTGATAATTAATGAGTGCATTATACTAAACATATAAGCAACACAACATTTTGGCGCTGTTGCCGGGGAGTTGCAAACGGTAGGAAGTATTTTTTAGCTTAGATTGTTTGCATAAATTTTGAATGCTTTTAAAGGCTGCTTGAGGGAGGAGGATAAAACGTTTAAGACGTGAGTGAAGAGCTACGTGGCCACTAGAGTGGGGTTCTTTGAAGCCAAGTTGCCTTCTTACCTTCTAGATAGAATTAGGATTTCAATTCAGTTAAGAATCAAATTTCCATTTTATGGATAGATATAGAGATAACAAGGGTAGATTTGTAAGCTCTAAAGATTCAAAAACAACCCCCCCACTAATCCAACTAACACTGGTGCAGGAAAAATTCCACCAGGAGAAAATTCAAGGGGAGCCAACGAGGCTCCAGAAGAAGAACTTAAAATGGAAGAATCAGCATTGGGACAGGCAGAACATAAATCTGCTGAACATTTGGGAGACACAGAAAATCCAGTTTCTGAACCCTCTATCAGTGGAATGGCAGAAGAAGAAGGAAATGTAGCCACATAGATTGAAACTTTTGGGTTCCCAATCTTGGATATTTCTAGAAACATCAGCATGAAACATATCCCACTATCATTGTTTCGTTGTCGGGACATGGAACTATGATTGTTGGGAACTGAAGTAAAGAAAAGAGAAGCTCTGTGTGTATATTTTCCACTGGAGTGCACAACATTCTACTTGACTTATGAAGCTCTGTGCTAAGAAAGAAACTCGATGTGAGGTAAGATATTGAAAGACGTAAAGATTTTTAATTTGATAAGAGTAAGGTAAGAGAAATTTTTTGTTTTGAAAGTATGAATTGGGTATGTTTAATAGATTGTATCTTAGTCTAAAATCTAGGATGCAGCAAGAAGAAAGAGTTTATCTAAGTAAGGATAATAGAAATTAAGAAAGATATGTTGTTCTTATGCATAGAAATAATTTTTGGACTGACAAGTTGATGTAGGAACCTAGAAAGAGTTTTTGCATATTGCAGGTCCAGCACTGTGATCCTAGTGTAGAGTACAAGAGGACGAGATGATTAACCTTATGTTATAACTGCATAAGACAAGGACATCTTGCTAATAAATTCCCTGGTATAGGTCCTATTTGTCTTTGTTGTAAAATTTTTGGTCATGAGCATGGACGATTTTAGGGGCTAAATTTCGCTCATGGGCTAATTTTCCATGGTTTTTCCAAAAACGAGATTCATTATTTTAAAAATGATTCGCCCAAATTCTATAGGATAAAATTATTTTACCTTAAAAATCGCCAAAAGTTTATAAAAACTATATAAAATCCTTAGAAATTTGAATATTTTTACAAAAATATCGCCAAACATTTATGGTTGGCATATGAAGGATAAGTAAGATTCGCCAAGGTTTCTACATTTTAAAATAAATTTCCATCCTTAAAATCATCCCTGGTCAACTGAAGATCCAGATTTATTTTTATTCGAGTTTGACATATTATGTAGAAGCTATAACTACTCAGACAATGCCCAAAAACTTAAGCTCTTTCCTGTTACAATAAAAGATTCAACCTTAAGATGGTTCATGAGCTTAGGAGAAAATACAATCCTCTCTTGGGATTAGATGAAAGACACATTTTTACGGAAATAACAAGACTACTGTAAGGATAATGCTAAAAACAACATTTTTAAAATGCAACAAACAGAAGATGAAAGCCTCGAAGACTACTTAGAAAGGTTCTTATACAACTATCAGAAATCAAAACTATTCACCACAGACCCAGCTATAGTAAGAACTGTATTCCTGAAAGGTCTTAGAGATGATTGCATAGAAGTTTTAAACTTGTTGAGTTCAGGAGATGTACACCAAAAGCCTTTTGCAGAGATTGCAGATTACTGTAGAAGATACTCAAGAGGACAAGCTAAAACAGGCAAAGGACCAATAGATCCTTTTAGAAGAAATACAAAACAAAGCTTAGGGACTGTCACTAGAACTGAGTTAGGAAACTTATTAGAGAACTTTAAAACACACATCTTGAGCACAATCAGTAACCAGTTAGATACTCTAAAACTGAAAAAGAAACAAGAAGAAGAGGTTGCTTTAGTAATATTTTGTCATAGATGTCGAAAGAAGCACAGTGAGAAAGAATGCCCATTAAATGTCATATAAATCTGTGGCCTGTGTACACTAGAACACCCCACATCTGAGTGTCCAACTTTGCTTGAGATACACGCCATGTATAGGGGAGGAGGAGTCTCACAAGAACAACCATACCCTTCGAGAAGACCTTGGAGAGCCCAAAACCCCAATACATTTTATGACCCTAATGCACAATATCAACAACAACAATGGGGTCCTTTTCCAATGACCTATCCACAATGGACACCTCAACAAGCTCAAACTCAACCTTGGCAACAAGGTTGGAGGGGACCTGTGTATGGAAATCCTTCTTACCCTACATATCCACAGTATCCTGCAAACATTTCCCAATTACTACCTGGATTCAACCCACCATAGATGCAAGCTTTACTCCCACCTCCTATACAACAACAATTTACAACCCCCTTGAACCCTAACCAACAACAACAAGCACCTATAAATGCCAATCAACAACCACAAAACCAAGCTGCCCACAACCCTCCGAAACCAACAACAATCCCTGCTCAGCCAATCCCTAACCCCAATAATCGAACCACCCACCCGATACAAAATACAGAAGTTCAAACCTTTCCCACCTGTGAAATTCAACTACGATCAGGGAAAGCTGTAAACCAATCAAATCCTGCAGTAATAATTTAGGAAGAAAATGATAATCATTCTGAGAAAGAAAACACTCAAACCACCCCTGTAGAAGAAGAGACTTCCCCTCCTATTCCAATCACTTCCCAGTCTGTATGAGTACCTCAACAAATTAATCTCCCACCCTACCCTGAAAGACTATTAGTGAAGAAACCCGACCCACCCTTGCACAGAGACATATAGGATGAATTACGAAATGTATGCATAAAAATACCTCTGCTGCAAGCCATTAAGGATATCCCCATATATGCCAAAATCATAAGGGATCTTTGCATTAAGAAACCATGAAGGAAGAAGAAGGAACCTCCCCTTGTTCAGGGGGTGGGACAATTATCTAAATTTATTTATGAGATGCCATACAAATATAATGACCCTGGAAACCCAATAGTCACTATTGAAATTAATGGTATTTCTTCACCAAACACACTCATTTATTTGGGTGCAACAATTAATGTAATTCCTTTTGACACTATGCAAAAGCTCCAAATAAACTAGTTAAGACGAACCCAAACCATGATAGAATTGGTAGATAAGTCAATCATTAACCCTGCAAAAAGTTTAGATGATGTCACAGTCACTCTAACTTCTTGGGAATATCTAGTAGACTTTTTAGTCATCTATTCTAAATCATCCTCCAAACCAGGACACCCTGTGGTTCTTGGCTTCCCTTGTCTGGCCACAACAGATGCCTTTATCAACTGTTGGTCTGGTGAGATGACTATATCCAATGGCACACATAGCCAAAAACTTGTTCTCTTCCCTCCTTCCCAATCGTCATAGGAAATACCTGTTTGGTTAAAAAACCCTTATGGACAGGAAGATTGCATCAGACCCCTGTTAACACTTGAACAAGTAAGAGAAATGCAAGAACAATTGGATGAACAAGTCTTAAGTTTATTTTTGGCTGACACAAATTACATTGAATACCTGAGGCCTTTTACAGAATTGTCACATATTTTCAGTTCCGAATTTCAACAAACTAGGCACCTTGATATCACTCAATTATATACTTTATCACCCACTTCCTCAGAGAAGGAAGAAACTACTGAACTTGTTGAGATTAGCCCAGGAAAACCTTTGTATATCAACTCTAGTTTGGAATCAGAACAAAAGACACAAGTAATTGAAATGCTCCAAAGACAATTTGATGCCTTTGCATGGGATTATTCAGACATGATAGAAATTCACCTTGACACATGCACACATCATATCTACACTAATGACCAAATCAGACCAGTTAGACAGCCTCAACGAAGGATGAATCCAACCCTTAAAGATATTGTAAAAGAGGAATTTCAAAAACTCCTTCAAGCCAATCTCATATACCCCATTTCAGATAGTCAATGGGTATCTCCACTTGTCATAGTTCCCAAGAAAAATGGTAAGTGGAGGAAATGTGTAGACTTCCGGGAGTTAAACAAAGCCACCCATAGGGATTATTTCCCCTTACCATTTATTGATCATGTGTTCGATACCTTGTCCGGAAAGAAGTATTTTTTGTTACTGGATGGGTTTAGTGGTTATAACCAAATACAAATAGCACCTGAAGACCAGGAGAAGACCACTTTCACCTGCCCATGGGGTACCTATGCTTATAGGGTGCTTCCTTTTGGACTTTCTAATGCCCCAATCACTTTTCAAAAGGCTGTCCTAGTCATTTTCTTTGACTTGACCAATGATTGTGTGGAAGTCTACATGGATGACTTTACAGTCCATGGACAAGACTTCCAACAAGCTTTGACCAGTCTAGAAAAAGTCTTGATTAGGTGTAAGGAAACTAACCTTTCCTTAAGCAATAAAAAGTAAAAAATGATGCTCATTGAAGGTATTGTTTTGGGACATCACATTTTTGGTTCTAGAATGAGAGTTGATCCAACAAACATTTATATTATTACACAAATCAAAATACCTTCCTCGCAAAAGGAAGTTCGCAGCTTTTTAGGGCATGCTGGCTACTATAGAAGATTCATTCCGAATTTTACAAGCCTAGCCACGCCTTTATTCAAGTTATTATCTAAAGAAGCGGAATTTAAGTGGGATGATGAATGCCAAATATCTTTTGAAATTCTAAAATAGAAGTTGTCAACTATCCCTATATTAAGAGGACCTAATTGGTCCCTTCCTTTTCATATCTGTACCGATGCCTCAGACACAACCCTTGGGGCAGTTCTTGAATAAAGAAAAAATCAAATGCCCTATGCTATTTACTTTGTCAGTAAAAATCTGTCTCCAGCTGAAGTTAATTATACGGTCACAGAAAAATAATTGCTAGCTGTAGTCCATGCTATCAATAAATTTAGACACTATATTATAGGATATCAGGCTTTTGTACACACTGATCATTCCGCCATCAAATTCTTAATGAACAAACCTGTAACAAATCCTAGAGTTACAAGATGGCTCTTATTATTGCAAGAGTTTAATATCAACATTATTGATAGACCCAGTAAGGATAATCTTGTGGCTGATTTCTTATCTAGAATGATTTATTTGGGAGATAATGCACCAATAGAAGATAACTTTCCTGATGAAAATTTGTTTGCTATTTCTACATTCACTCCTTGGTATGAAGATGTAGATAACTATCTTGTGACATGAAGGATGCCTCAAAAATTGTCTCCTAGAGAAAAACAGAAAGTCATTCAGCTAAGTGCAAACTACATGTGGCACGATGATTACCTGTACAAAACAGGACCAGATTTGGTAATCAGGAGATGTGTAAGGGAAGATGAAATTCATGATATTCTGCAAGCCTGCCATGATGGTCCTTGTGGAGGACACTTCACAGACAAAAGGACCGCTTACAAAGTTCTGCAATCTGGTTATTACTGGCCTCATATTTCCAGAGATGCTAAAACCTATGTATCCAATTGTGATGAATGCCAACGAATGGGTAAGCCTACTGCATGAGACCAAATGCCACTTCAAGCCCAAGTAGTTATTGAGCCTTTCGAGAAATGGACATTAGATTTTGTAGGGCCCATTAACCCTGCATCTAAAAAGAAAAAGTATATACTTGTATGCACTAACTATGTGACTAAATGGGTTGAAGCAAAAGCTTTACCAGCTGCAAGTGAACAATCAGTGGTAGATTTCCTTTTTAATGTCATCTTTACTAGATTTGGTGTACCTCGCGAAATTGTGACTGATCAGGGAACTCAATTTACCTCTCATCTAGTCAAAGCTGTTACAGAACAATACCAAATCAAACACAGGAAATCTACACCCTACCATCCACAGGAAAATGGACAAGTAGAGTCTACCAACAAGGTTATTGAGTCCATTCTTTCCAAAA
>JASDQU010306859.1:12918-27376 GCA_032191745.1 Picea mariana | reverse complement strand
TTCTTGTTTGGAGTCTCTATGTTGCTAAAATAACAAAATAAAATGATCATTTAATTGATTAATGGAATCACACACTTATAGTGGCACAAGTCGTATAAGTTGAAAAATTAAGATAAAGTTAACAATTTATCATGAGATTATGGACTAAACTTTTATCATCTTTTGATAATTATGTTGCGGGGTATAATTAAGTCATTTCTCATCTAAGTTAGGGCCATACTCAACCACCTATATGTTAATAAGAGAAAATCATAATAAATATTTTTATTTATTTTTAGCTAAAAATATATCTATATTTCACATTATATACTAAAGGAGGTTACATCAGTCTTTGGTGGGGGCCTGCCTTAGGGGAAACCAAAATCTCCACCAACTTAATATCATCAAACTTGTCCATATTACCCATATCACACTTGATCTAGATTATTTTGAGAATGACATGAAGGCAAAAATATAACAAAGATATAACAAAGAGATACACAAAGATATTGCAAGGAACACATTAAACTCATATTGTATTAATGATTGCCTGGAATACAAAAGGTTATAAAATGCAAAGCACACAAGCTAGCTAGAATGGTGGTAGCTTATCTCTGAAGAGAGATGTGTTGGCTACGCTCATTCACAAGAAGTTGATTACAATGAGGCTCTAAAGGCCTTTTTAACTTAAAGCATAAATGAGAAAACGATAAACATCCAAAATCCTAACCCTGGAAAATGAAACACCAAAAGCTTTGTGGGCCCCAATGGGGGTAGTTGATATGTCAAATTCCCGAGGCCACAACTTTTGCATACGATTTCCATTTTGGGTGCACAATGCCCCTTAGGAAAGGTCTAATCAAGGAGTACACATTCCGAACAACCCAATACATCCCAACATGATTTTATTGGGCACTGCCGAGTAAAAATAACATCATTAGGGCCTCAAAACGACCCCGGAAGTTTGGGACCCGAAAAACTGTAGAAAAACTACCAAGATGGAAACTGTAATTTGAGCCAGTGGAATAGATGGGAGGCCACCAATGTCCACCTAGATCAGTCCTCCCACCTTAGGAAGCAATGTTCTCCATTGCATCAAGTTCCTCCATGAGATGGGGAAACTTCTGCTAAATCTGACTCCTGGTGAGCAACTTGCCCTGATGAAGAAACTGCCCTACTTTGACAACCCGATAGAGTTGGATGTTTTGCTGGCGGGTGCCCTTCATCTTGGTGCCCATGATCTGATCAATTGTTGCCTATTCAATGCAATCGGGATTGAGTTATGTAAGGGCCAAGTGCTCGGCTATGTCCAAAGTGTCCAGGAGAGGTGGAAAATATGGTCAAAGTAGTTCTACATTAAATATTGGGTGCAACCCAAGGAAAGGAGGAATACTTAATTCAAAAATATTCTCACCCACAACCTTGGTGGTGGTGTAAGTCTTGTATTAGAGTGGGCATAGATTTCGATGGGGTACAATGAGGCACTCTTTCCGCAAATGAAACCATACCTTATCTCCCACCTGAAACTTGTCTGGTACCAAATGATGATCATGGTGCTGCTTGTACTTGGCATTGGCTTTCTACAAAATATCATGAACTTGTTGTTGGATGTGCTAAATTCACTCAACAAATTTGGTTGTTCAACCAACCTCAGTCTAAGCATGGGAGGATTCTTCATGTGCAATGCATTGGGTAGAGCTATGTCAATGGGGGCCAATGGTTGGAACCCCAAGCACACCTGAAAAGGGTTGTGGCCAATAGAGCTATGGATGGCTATGTTGTAGCTATGTTGAACATAATGAAGACTTTAATCCCATGTGTGTGGATGTTTGGAACTGTACATCCTCAAGATATGGAGAATAATCATGTTGACTACCTTTATTTGTTCATCATTCCGTGGGTGGAAGGCAGTTGATTTGGTCAACTTGCTGTCTATCATTGACCATAGGTTGGACCAAAAAGTGCTCAGGAACCTACTATCTTAATTTGAGATAATGGTTTGTGGGAGCCCAAAATGAACCCAAACATGTTCAAATAAAAGCTTCGTGGTGGCCTTGGCCGTGATACTCTTCTTGCAGGGTGCCAAAACTTCCATATTAGAGAATCGATCCACGACCACAAACACACAATCATCCCCATGCTTGGGTTAAGGCAGATTATACATGTAATATATGGAGATGGACTCCCAAAGCCTATCTGGAGTAGGAAGAGGGGTGTATAGCTCCTATTTCTTGATGAAGGGCTTGGCAATGACACAACTAGTGTAAGATTTGATGTACTTGAGGACATATTGTTGAAGCTTCGGTTAATAAAAATGCTTTTGCAGTATTGCCACTATTTTGTCTACACCAAAATGTCATGTTGTCTGGCTACAATGAGCTTCCTAGATAAGATTTGCATGCTTGCTTGAACAGACACAAAGATGGCTCAGATGGCATAACAATCCATCCTAGAGATGAAAGTTTAGAACTGTTTTGCATGTGCTCAATGTATGATAGGCATCAACAAAGGCAGAGTCATTATTGTATAATTGTGGCCACCCGAACGTCTCATGCCCACATGAGTTAAGAACTGTGGTTATCGCCACAACCGAGTGTCCATTGAGGCAATCTGTGACATGGTTGGTGTTGCACTTCTTATTCTTGATTTTCAAGTGGATTTTTTGCAGGTATGTGGACCACTTCTGATGGCAGCCATTTTGTAACTTTCCTTGTGTATGCATGAATTGCAGAGGCACGTGATCAGTGTGGATGATCATTTCCTTCCCCATAATGTAATGCTTCCACTGTCAACATTCCTGCACAATGGAGTACATCTCTTTGTTGAAGGTGGGGTATCTGTGAACAACATAAGATAGTGTTTCACTGTGATAGGCTACCAGATGCCCATGTTGAGTGAGGATTGCACTGATATCATATGTCTCAATTTCAAATGGTTGTTGCAGGTCTGGTAGAATAAGGTCTGGTGTTGAGTAGAGGCAGAATTTCAAATCCTTGAATGCTTTATGTTGGGACAAGACCCACACAAACTTGGCCTTCGCTCCACCCTTGGTCACCTGGATTAGAGCCCAAGTGACATGATAGAACCCCAACACAAACCAATGGTAGAAGTTGGCGAGACCCAAGACACTGCGAAGCTATGTCATTGTCTTCGAGGTCGACCAATCGTGGATGAATTGGATCTTGGATGGATCCACATGCACACCCTTCTCATCCATGATGTATCCCAAATATTAGATTCTCATCATGCCAAAGGAACACTTCTTGAAATTGGCATATAACTTGTGTTGTCGTAGGGTTCCCAAGACCTATTGAATATGCTTCAAATGTTCCTCCCAAGTTTTGTTGAAGATGAGGATGTCATCCAGATAGACGACCACAAAGGAGTTTGTGAATGGCCGCAATATGTCATCCATAATCTGCATGAATGTGGTTGAGGCATTAGTCAAGCTGAAGGGCATGACTAGCCACTCGAAGAGACCTTATTTATACTTGAAGGTTGTCTTCCATACATCAATTTTCTCAATCGGCTCCTGATGGTAGCATGAATTTAGATCAATCTTACTGAAAAACTTTGCTCCCTTGAGCTGATTGAGAAGATCATCAATCTAGGGGATTGGGTACCGGTTCTTGACTATGATATTGTTCAGAGATTCGTAATTAATACAATGTTTCCATGTCCCATCCTTCTTCTATACTAGAACAATTGGGCCTACGCAAGGTGAATATCTTGGCCTGATGTGGCCCTTCAAAATTATCTCTTGGATCTAGCATTTGATGTTTTCATTGTCCATAACAGAACACATGTACACAAGTCCATTAGGCAGAGGAGTACCGAGTGTCAAGTCAATTGAGTGATTTACTTGACAATACACATGCACCCTAGTAGGCGAGGAAAATATGTCTGTGTGCTCTTCTACTATCTTGTCCACCTACTGTTGCTGCTGTGTAGAGAGACCTCGTGTAGAGGTTTTGGTGGTTGCAGTGACCTTCCATTCACCTTTCGATCGAACCATAAAGAGGAAAAATATCATGGTTTGAGAGACCACCTTTCTGCACTACTTCATGAAAATCAAAGAGACTGCAGTAGTTGGGACTACCTTTGGTACCCTGTAGAGTTGATCTCCCAAAGTAATAATGACACTGTGGGGCCTAAATTCATAAACAACATGACACTTCCACATATATGGTTGTCCTAACAAAACATCACAAAATTCAAGGGGGTTAACATCACACTATACCTCGTCTTTGAAGGGTTTGATGTCGTAGTGCAAGAGACATTGTTGGCTAACGTGGATGTCCTGTGCCCGACTGAGCTAACCGATGGTGTATAGCTGAGGATGCGATCTCATTGTCAGGTTCAACCTCTTGATGACCTTTGTTGAGATTAGGTCCTTTTGGCTACCACTGTCAATAATGAAATGGAGTGGGGTCCCCTTCACCCACATCTATGAGCGAAAGATGCACTCCCCTTCTTTAGACTCCTTTGGTTCCTCTGGTTGGAATTTTGTGGTAGCAATGGTAACACTGGGTTATGTGTCATTAATTTGTTTTCCCTTTTCCAATTCTGAATGAGAATCTGGGTCAACATCTCACCACGAGGCTTTCGTCTCAACCAATAATGACTTTTTTGAGTGACATTCATCACTATTGTGCCAAGGGATTTTATGGAACTCGCGCCACTTTCCAGTGTCCTTCTTCGACTTCCCATTACCCTTATTTACTGGTGGCTTGGATTAGGTGTCCTGGGGTTGGTCATCCTTGCTCTGTCCTTTGCCATGGGAGTTAGGGCCACCCTTACTGTAATTCAACTATTGCGGATTTGCAGACCAGAACTCCTGCTTGTTTTGATGCTTAAATTTCTTCTCAATTTTGACAACACATCGATACACGACTCCCAATGATGATATGTACAAAAAATCCATTTCAGTTTGGATGTAATTGTGTAGAGCCCCATGATATTTTAGAACCAGATGGAATTCATATTATTTGATACCTAGCATGGTGTGCAAGGTATGGAAGGTATTTGTGAACTCTGGCACTATTTGGCCCCTTTCTTGACGTGGTGTGGTGCATCTCGTGTACTAGTTGTCATAATTTCCAACAGGGTAATATTGTTCCTTGAGGGCATCAACAAAATCCACCCAAGTGGGTCCTAGACCAAAACTTGGAGATTCATCCTTGGCATGTTGCTCACAATAAGTCTCCCACCAATCTCTGACATGGGGAAGGGCCTTAAGGAGCATAAAGGTGATTTCTTCACTGTTGGAAAATTTTTGGACAAAGATATAACCCTCCAACAGACTTAGCCATTTTTCCAAAGCGTCGATGTTTGTCTGGCTTTCAAATAAAGGAATATCAAAGTTAATTTGTACCTTAAAAGGCATCACACCTCTAAACTGATTGCTGGTTGAAGGTGCCTCTGTTGTTGTCGATAATCATTGAAGGATTTGGGCGAAATTATCCATCATCTCATTCCTCTATCATGCGAGGGATTCCTCGAGAAAAAATTTGATAGGATCTCCTGCTCCATCGTTCCTCTTTTCTTCCACCATGGGAGGTTGCTTGGGCAGGCAAGAGTGGTTGTCCTCAAGAGAAACAATCTAAATACCCAACTCTCTATACATTGACCTCATTGGGGACAACCACTAAGAATGACAAGGAGCATACTGCTCTGATACCATTGATCCAGATTATTTTGAGAACGACATGAAGGTAGAAATATAACAAAGATACAATAAGGAGATACACATAGATATTGCAAGGAACACGATAATACAATAAAACTCAAATTCTATTAATGACCATCTAGAATACAAAAGGCTGTAAAATGCAAAGCACATAAGCTAGCTAGAATGGTGGTAGCTTATCTATGAATAGAGATGTGTCGACTATGCTCATTCGCAAGAAGTTGTTTACAATAAGGCTCCAAATGCCTTTTTAACATAAATCATAAATGAAAAAACCCTAACCCCAAAAGATGAAACACCAAAAAGTTTGTGGTGCCCGATGGGTGTAGTTAATATGTCATCTTCTTGAGGGCACAAATTTTTTATACTATTTCCATTTGGGGCGCTTGGTACCCCGTTGGAAAGGTCTAGTCAAGCAGTACACATTTTAAATGACCCAATAATCTCAACAAGGATGTATTGGGCACTGCCAAGTAAAAAAAAACGTCATTTAGGGCCTCAAAAAGCTGCCAAGATGGAAACGTTAATTTGAGCTAGTGGAATAGGTGGGAGACCACCAATGTCCACCTAGATCAACACTGTCTATAAATTATTTTGCAAAAATAAAACACCATAAAATATTGTTGCTTATGATAATTAATTATAACATAAAAATAAAAGAAACCAAACCAAAGATCAAGCATAGGGAGGTTGAACACTATCCTCCACNCCACCAATGTCCACCTAGATCAACACTGTCTATAAATTATTTTGCAAAAATAAAACACCATAAAATATTGTTGCTTATGATAATTAATTATAACATAAAAAATAAAAGAAACCAAACCAAAGATCAAGCATAGGGAGGTTGAACACTATCCTCCACATACACATCCATATACATATTGGTCTTCCTTTCTCTTTCCCAGTGATCTGAAAATGGAATGAATTTGTTTCCAATAGATCTTTAAAATGAAGAAGACTTATCTCTTTAAATTGCAAGTATATAAATGGTATGTGTTTGGGTAATTGGATCAAGTTACTAACACATAAGTTCAATGAGTTTTACTTAAACAGGAGAATCATATCAGACAAATAAAAACCATCAATAATGAACACATAACACAACAAATGATAAAGGAGTTCACCCCTCTCTTGGGATACATCTCCTGGTCCAGCTTCCCTTGGATCAATTTAATTATTCTTAAAAAGTGCTCTTACAATGCTCATAATACAAAATAGATGGATCCAATGGCTTCAGAACATCCAAAAACCCCTAGCTGGGCTTTTTCGGCACCTGGTTTGGCCAAAAAATGAAGAAGTTACACCTCCTGGAAGTTTTCCCCTTCAAGCTTGCTGTACTTGCTCGCCAAAACGCACCCACTATCAGACTAACCTAGCTCTTGCAGTGTCACTGTGCCTAAAAACCAACATCCACGCGCACTGCACAAATCAGGGCAATCTGTTGAAAAATTAGCGAGTTTAGCACCACTATGGGCGGAGGTGTAGGTCACATGGGTGGGCATGTGGCCACGTCCCAACGCCTAATTCAACCTTCATGGCTTAATCGTTCCCAAAATCCGCCAACGGTCTTGTGGGGTGGCCATATGGATTAATACCCATACCTGTGGGGCTAAGAATCAGTGTATAAATCCCATGCCAAGTTTTAATGCTGGTCGCATGGAGTGTGGTATGTACCGCGGGCTTGAACCAGGGGCTAAAACTCCATTTAAACAAAAGTCTGTGTGCCAAATGGTAAAGCAAGGTCATATGCAGTGTAATGTGGACCACAGGCTATATGCTATTGCAAGAACCAGGGGCCGACGGTTGTGCACACCAAGTATTATATGGTTTGGATGAATGGTGTATGCACCGGGGGTTGGGGCCTAGCCCCGACCCTTTACTCCGCCACCCGAAATTTTAATGCAATTCAAATATTTAATTCAAAATACATAGGTTAAGTCACATCGTGGGCGGGCTGGTATCCCGGGCCTTACCAAAACACCCTCCCCTCCCAGAGGTCTCGGGTTCGACTCTTGTGGAGTCATATACCTTTTACCACTTGCCAACCACTGGAGGGGTGCCACGTGGTAGCCCATGACTGGGCCACGTGGCACCATCACATTTGGCCAATAACTATGACATTTGTCATAATCTGATTCACCCATGTCTGCCACCGAGCCTATTGAGTCAACATGCCAACTTATCTGCCATGTCACTGTACGACCTGTACGATCATTTGCCACATCATCATTGTACGGACTATACAAACTCCACAATCAACAAATTTTTTCATGTTTGGAAAAATGAACAGAACGTGATATCTTTCTCATACGATGTCCGTTTGAGCTCGTTCAAGTTGTTTTGGGTTGGTAATGACGAGGCCTACACACATGTTCATTTTGAAGCAATTCCGAGCATTTTGATTTTTGAGCAAAATTTGATCCCCTGGATCACACCTCCCCATTGGGAAGCCTTTGGACCTCCAAAAGACTACTTTTAGTCAAGATGAAGATGAGGGTACAATTCCCTCACCCTTTCAATCTCAATCCATGCAGCCTTTCTCGGATTGGTGCCTTTGAGACCAATACGAAACTTGTCATGCCTTGTCTTGTACTTGGCTTGGGTCTTTCTCAACTATTCTTGAACGATTTGGTGTACAAACTGAACTTGTTCAATGAACTTCTTTGCCTGGTTATAATCATGCTAAAAGTAGTGTAGATGCTCATCCCAAAACTTAGGATGCTTGTTTTGCAAACTAGCCACTGTCTTTCCAACACCAAAATGGCCAAGAACAAGAGAATAATGTGCTTCCCTTATCATGTTAACTCTTTCACCCTGTGAAAAACATAGCTTGCTAAGATACACAAGTTTACCATGCACATAGGAATCCAATTCCTCAACTTGGTTAGTATGACACAAATTTGCATAAACATTTTTTCCATCAACATCTAAAGCATACTGTTCCAAATAGCTCTTATGCATGATACAATTATGCTTGAAAATAACTAAAGCACTAATAATAGGCCTAGTAAGCATATCAACAACTTTGTCATAAAAGTCTTTCTTATACCTTATCACCAAGTGGAAAACATAGATTTTCAAGGCATGCAATGGAGCTTGCTTTGCATTCAAAGATTTCTTCCATATGTATCCTTCAACAATCGTATATGTAGTCTTGTTCAAGGCTCTGTAATCTACCGACATTCACCATACACAATCTTTCTCTAGTACCAAACCAATTGGTGGCCTTCATGGAAAAGTGCCTTGTTTGATGACCCCTTTGTCAAGCAAATCTTGGGCTTGTTTTCTGTTTTCAACATTCTGCATGTCTAACATCCTGCACATGTCAATGTTTGAAAGAGGACCTCCTTGCTGCAATAGAATCTCATGTTGGATACCCATTTTAGGAGGCAATCCCCTTGGTTCCTGAAACATCTCAACATTTTCGTTATCAACCTCATACAAATCAGATTGTAACTTTGCATCACATCCTTTGAAAATTCCTTCTTCATCATTGTCTTTGGGTTTAATCATCAAAAGTACAAGGTTCTTACTAGCATTGACTAGTCTCTTCATTTGTCCAGCATTTGTAAGTGACAAATTCATCTTCTTTGTATGTGCTCTAACAATGTACTCAACTCCATTTTTAAACAAATGATACTTGTTCTTATGATGATGAAAAATGGCTCTCCTATCATATAAATATGGGCTTCCCAACACAATACCACAAATATCCAATGGAATAACATCAAGCTCTACCTCATCTATATAGTTTGCAGTGATGACAAATCCGAGTTTACACCTTCTTGTCACATGCAACAATTTGGCATTGTCACATATCCAACCTAAAGGGTATGGTATAGGATGAGGAGTAGTTTCCAAATCTAGTTTCTTGACAATGCCTTTAGAAATAAGGTTTGCTTGTGATCTCGTATCAAAGGGAGTATCTATCTTGGTATGTTTTGAAATTACTCTTATGTGGAAAAGCTCTATTCTTTCTTTTTAATGTTGAGTTTCATTGATGGAAGAATTTGAAGAACTAGTACTTGCAACAACATTCTTACCTTGAATACCCATGGTCTTCATCATGGCCATCCTTTGAACAATGTTTACATGAGATTTTCTCTCTCTCTTTCTTGAATGAAGCATTTTTCTTTCCATTTCCTTCAAACTTCCTCTTTCCCTTGTCTCCATTAAAAGAATTCTTGCTACCCTCTTGAGGTTCATTCCTTCCTCTTGCCTCTAAATGAGTAGCCTGCACACATACTTCATCTAGATTTGAAGGATTAAACATAAGTATTGTATGCCTCAAGTAGCTATGAAAACCTCTAATGTATTTGAGTAAAGTTTCTTGAGAAAACAAATCTATACCCAAAACCAAATCTCTTCTCCTAAATTCTTGAGTGAAACTTTGCACATCTTGTCCTTTAGCTTGCCTAAAGTTTTGTTAATCCATAATAGCTTTCTGCTTGTATGCTAATGGATAAAATTGCCTTTTAATTGCAACAATAAAATCATTACAAGAGGATAAAACTTTACCATGTTTCTTCATGTCCTCTTGAGTTTTGGCTTCCCACCAAATGAGTGCTGCATTGTCCAATCTTAAAGAAGCAAGCTAAATCTTAGTTTCATCATCTATGATTCTTTGTATCCTACAATACACTTCAATATGATGAATCTAGCTATCCAATTTCTCATCATTTACCTCTCCATTGTACATTGGCAATTCAAACGTAATATCAAGCTTAAGCAAAGGAGTTTGCAAAGGAGTTTTACCATGCTCTTTTGGAGAATTTGGAGGTGGTTGTGAAATGGTGGAAGAGGTGGAAGATGGAGGTGAAGGAGGTGGAGAGTCACCATTCCCTCCATTTCACTTTGGATTTTTATCACCACTGCCTCCATTTCCCTTTGGAGGGTTGGGAGCTTTCACCTTGAAATCTTGCATTTCTTTCTTCAAACAAAACTTTGACCATTTCAGTCATATCATAGAAAGATTTTCTGAAATTTTCCTCCTATTGAAGAGTTCCATGACTCTCCTCATGAGCCATACTTGGTGAATATATCCTTGAAGCTTGAGGTGATTTGATAGTTATCATTCTTGACAGTTTAGAACTTGGCTCTACAAGTTGACCTTCTCCTCTTGTGAGCTTCAACCTTGTAAGCATCAGATAAAAAAAATAAAAAAATAAAAAAATAAAAATAAATAAAAAAATCAAGCCTTCAAAAACCTATGCTCTGATACCAACTGATTTGAAAATGGAATGAATTTGTTTCCAATATATCTTTAAAATGAAGAAGACTTATCTCTTTAAATTGCAAGTATATAAATGGTATGTGTTTGGGTAATTGGATCAAGTTACAAACACATAAATTCAATGAGTTTTACTTAAACATGAGCAACATATCAAACAGATAAAAACCATCAACAATGAACAAATAACACAACAAATGATAAAGGAGTTCACCCCTCTCTTGGGCTACATATCCTGGTCCAACTTCCCTTGGATAAATTTCATTATGCTTAAAAAATGATCTTACATTGCTCAAAATACAAAATAGATGGCTCTAATGGCTTCAGAACATCCAAAAACCCCTAGCTGGGCTTTTTCAACACCTGGTTTGGCCAAAAATGAAGAAGTTACACCTCTTGGAAGTTTTCCCCTTCAAGCTTGTTGTACCTACTTGCCAAAACTCACCCACTGATAGACTAACCTAGCTCCTGCAGTGTTACTGGGCCTAAAACCCAACATCCACATGCACTCAACAAATTAGGGCAATATGTCGAACAATTAGCAAGTTTAACACCCCTGTGGGCGGAGGTGTAGATCACATGGGGGGGAATGTGGCCATGTCCAAGCGCCTAATCCAACCTTCATGGCTTAACCGTGCCCAAAATCTTCCAACGATCCTGTGGGGTGGCCATATGGCTTAAAACCCACACCCATGGAGCTAAGCATCAATGTAAAAATCTGTTAATAACCAAAGACTGTATACAAAATCACCACAACAGATATACAAGAACAATATGCAAAATATCCTTTATTACTATCAAACCCTTGAGGTAGGGTAATACCATACAATGGATCCTATTATGGAAGGGATCCTCTCCTGTTCACTTGCCTCTTCGAGGGGCATCCTCCTAATGAGCTTCAGCTCCAAACACAATATTTCTCTTCATGTTCTATTACATTACTTGAACTCTGGGCCCCCTCACTACCTCTCTAGCTATCTTACATTCCATCCCTCTTATGAAAGTGTTGTCCTCAATGCTTGATGTACAACCATATACCAGGTCCCATGGATAAGTGTGGACCATAGTGCTGAAGTAGACTAGAGAACCAAGGTCCAATTGAGAAATGGTAGCGACCATGTTGAAGTAGTCCAACTGCCATTGTAAACTAGGGTCCCATGTCCAATTGTTCATGTGAACCCCACATGTAACCCAATAACCAACATAAAATGATGCTCCCAATACTGACACCTATCATGTGGATCCAAATAAGAATATCCACCCACATAGTGGGGGATGATCAAAGATGAATTTGGAAGGAACAATACCATTGTAGAATATGAAGACTAGACGCTGGTAACTAGCTCCTGATGTGGGACATTGATGTTCTCTACAGAAGGTGGAGTAGAGTCATCAAATAAAATATGTAAGTGGTTGTCATCCCAGAAACGACAACTATCCATATACCAATCATCGCAATCAGCCACAATCATCGCAATCATACCAAGCATATATTTCTTGATTATATTCATCCTTGAGGTCCGCCATAAGAAATCTCTCCTGCATGTTATCCAAAGAATCTCAAATACTATGAAAACTATCATTGAAACCATCCACAAAGCCATCCAATCTGTCAAACAATTGGGCTTTGAATGCTTTAGTAATCTATAGAATTTATTTGAGGGTTTGAGAGGAAATAGGCATATGAGCACCCTATGAACTATTCGCTCTCGCAGCTGTCATGAAAAAACCCAAAAAATAGAACAATAAGTTACGACAGAAAATTGCGGCTTTTTCTGGAAAACCCTAAAAAAATGTTGAATTTAAAATGCTCATAACTTCACTTCCCGGACTCCGTTTCGGCTGATTTTTTTTTGAAATTGGGTGAAATTGTGAGAGGAACTGAGATCTATAATTTCTTTGGGCAATTTCGGCCTCCAGATGCTACAAAAAAAATAAAAAAAATCGCGCCGCTGTCCACGGAAAAAACCCTAAAAAATTGCAGATTTTAAAACTTCAATTTCTTGACTTCCCGTACTCTGTTTCAGACTATATTTTTTTCAAATTGGGTTTTTTTCTAAGAGGAACTTAGATCTACAACAATTTTCTGAAAATTTTTCACATAAATATACCAAAAAGTTCTGGAATGTCGCGACCCTCTTTTTGCTTCTCCGAAAAAAAATATGAAAAAATAAAAATATTTGCCCACAATGTCTGCCAAGGAAAATGGTCTGATACCACTTGTTAAGAACCTGAATAGATATACACATATAATAACCACAAATAATGAATACACAATAGATCCACATAGAAATATAGAAGAAACCACACTTTATTATTACCAAACCCTTGAGGTAGGGCAACACCATACAATGGATCCTATTATGGAAGGGATCCTCTCCTGTTCACTTGCCTCTTCGATGGGGCATCCTCCTATTGAGAATTTCTCCAAATACAATACTTCTCTTCATATCCCATTACATTTCTTGAACCCCTTTATATAGTTCTACCATCACCTAAGAACATTCTAGAGGACGAATCTTCTAGAAGTAGAACCTTCTAAGAAGTTCTCTTACATTTATTATATCTAACTACCCATTTATTATATCTAACTACCACAGTGGGCCTTATTTAATAATATAGTGGACCTAGTCCAACTTACATTGAATGGCCTCCACTATTATCACTATGGTCCCTCTGCCCCCTCCCCCACTACCTCTCTAGCTACCTTACAAAATCTCACGCCAAGTTTTAATGCCGATCGTATGGAGTGTGGTATGTACCACGGGCTAAGACTCCATTCAAACAAAATTCTGCATGCCAAAGGGTAAATTAAGGTCATATGCAGTGTAATGTGGACCATGGGCTATACGTTGTTGCAAGAACCGAGGGCCGATGGTTGCGCATTCCAACAGTTATATTGTGTGGTTGAACGGTGTATGCGTCGGGGGCTGGGGCCAAGCCCCGACCCTTTACTCCACCACCTGAAATTTTAATGCAATTCAAATATTTAATTCAACCTATATAGTTTAAGTCACATCGTGGGTGGGCTGGTAGCCCGGGCCCTACCAAAACACTCCCCCTGCTCAAAGGTCGTGGGTTCGACTCTTGTGGAGTCATCTACCTTTTACCACTTGCCAACCATTGGAGGGGTGCCATGTGGCACCATCACATTTGACCAACAATTATGACACTTGTCACAATATGATTCTCCCACGTCTACCACCGAGCCTACTGAGTCAACATGCCAACTCATATGCCACATCACTATACGACCGTATGACCTGTATGGTCAACTTCAACGTCAGCATTGTATGGGTTGTACATAATGCACAGTCAAAAAAATTTCCCCTGTTTAGAAACATGAACACAATGAGATATATTGCTCATACGATGTCCGTTTGAGCCCGTTAAAGTTGCGTTGGGTTCATAAAGACGAGGCCTACACAGATGTCCATTTTGAAGTGATTATGAGAACTTTTATTTTTGAGCAAAATTTGATCCCCTGGATCACCTAGGTTGGTCCTGATGGATGTGGGTCTTCATCCAACATAACAGGGTTGGATTGGGTTCCCTCT
>JASDQU010306859.1:0-11833 GCA_032191745.1 Picea mariana | reverse complement strand
TTGCGATGGTGGAACTTCAAGATTTTTTGGCCCATTGATTTCTTCAAGTTGTATTGGCTGTAGGCCACTTGGCTCTGCTCTTCTTTTGATTGGGTCCTCAATGATAACCCTCGACATCTCTACAAGATCAAGGTCATTCTACAACTGATCAATGATTCTCTGTGCCCCTTCTAGCAAGAGAAAACCTCTTCTTTGTGCCTCTGTAGTATCTGCCGCTCTAATCTCTTCCTGAAATCTGAGGGCCTCTTGAGCCGACTACTCTATTGTCTCCACTTGTTCTTCCATTCTCAGACCCTTGAAGTTGGTCATGTTCGGTTTGGCCATCCTTTGTACTACCTCCTCTCAGAACCAGACACGGTCTGCAAGAGATGTTCCATCGATGGGACTGGGTAGTTATCATTTTCTGATGCTCTTTTGAGGTTTTTGAAATCCACACGAAGGAGGATTTCCCCAGACTTTTTCCTAATAGGAGCCAAATTTTATACCCAGGCAGAGTGTCTAAACTGAAAGATAATTTTAGCATATAGTAATTTATTTAACTCTTGCCACATGAGGGGTTCCAGATATGGGTGGTACTTCCGGAGCTTCTGTTGGAAGGGTTTTACTCCATATTTTAATGAGATTGTGTGTTGGATAATGCGAGTGTCATAAGTTTTCAGATCACGGTAGGACCATGAAAAAACATATTGATATTCTCTGAAAAGTTTGAGATAAGATTTCCTTTCTTCTTTAGACACTGTCTTGCCTAGATTTATATTCTTAGGGTTTTCTGGGGTTCCTAGATTTATATTCTTGTACATGGGACACGAGCTCCCTGTCTTTGTGTTTGTTGACCCTTTAAATATTTCCCTTAAATCAAAGAGGTTCTCCAAATTGGCTACCCCTTTCAGTATCGTGTGAAACTTTGGTTATGTTACTAGGGTGACCTGTTTCACATCTTTGTTCATGTGAATCAGTTTCTACTCATTCCTATTGGAATACGTCATCGTCAATAGCCAGGTCTTTAAAATTTTCCTGATTGGTTAGGAAGTCTATAATCTGTTCATCTTCTTCAAATACCTTCCAATTAGAAATATTGTTGGACATTGATGGTTTGTAGAGTAGTTCCAGAGTGAACCTGGAGGCTTCATACTCTTCTAAAGGGGATAGCCTCGAGGAAACAATGGCTAGGGAATCAACAAGAGTATTCTTTGTCCTAGGAATAACTGTTATATTGAAGGCCTCAAAATGTTCTATTAGCCTGTGCACTTCCTGTTGGTAATTTCTCAGGTGGGGAGAGTTGCAATGTATAGTATTCTTCACTTGCCTAACGATAATTTCAGAGTCCCCGAAAACCTTTAGTTATTTAACGTTTAAGTCTATGGATTTCTTTAGTCCTTTCACTAAAGCTTCATACTCAACAATATTATTAGTGCATTCAAATTCTAGTCTGCATGACAAGAAATTTCGTTTTCCCTTTGGGTCAATGAGGATACATCCTACTCTCGACCCTTCTTGCGATTTAGACCCATCAAAGTACAGGGTCCAAACTTGTGAGTGGAAATGATCAGCTTCTCCATGCCTACTAAATTCCTCCTCTCCATTGATTTTTCTTGTGGTTTCCAACAGAGGTTCTTTATAGAAGAGGGTTTCTTCCACCGCTACCGGTAGATTTACTTGAAAATCCATTTCAGAGTTTTGATTAAGATTTACATCAGATAAGAGAGGGGAGAAATTGTCGTTCAATCAGAATCATAGGAGTAGTTGTCTAGCACGTGGAAATTTGTCGACGAGGGTTCGTTGAGGGCTTCTAAATCCGTGACAATATGTTTGAGATACCTTTCCCTATCGATCATAATCATGTTTGCATGTCCCTTTAATGGCAACCAGAGGTTAGCCCAGTCCATGCTAAAGAATCCATTCAAATTTTCGGACCAATCTTGACTAAGTAGCAGACCAAAAGATTTTGGCATATCCACTACAATGATGTCGATCAATTGAACAAATTTCAGGAGTGTATCCATTCCGCTCATGACATCCTTGAGTTCTCCAATAAATTTTACCCGAGTTCTGTCTAGTTGTATAACATGTTTATCAATTTTGAGGGGGACTTCGTTTAGTTTCTTGTAGATAGATAATGGAATAACATTAGAGGATGCCCTTGAGTCAACTAAACAATTATGGAGGTTTCTGTTGAAGAATTCAAATGTTAGAAGGAACGATGGGACAAAAGGATTTCCTTTTTTATCTATAGAGTAAGCATTCACATTTGGTTTATTTTTTAGATCTGTGGGAGCTGGATTTTCCCCTTGGTTAGTGCTTGTTATAGGGGTTTATATTGACTTCAAGGCTTGTAACAAAAAGTCCCTTTTCTAGGGAATTATACACATGTCCATGACCGATACATTTTCCTTCAATCTTTTTAAATCCTCTACTATGTTGTAGTCTAGCTTGGGTGATTCCCATGTGTGGATGTTTATGGGATTTCTTTGGGGGACAAAAGGTGATTTCAGGTGATCGACTGTTTGTTTTCCTCTCGAAGTTTGGGCAATGGTAAGGTCATTTGAAACTGGTTGACCCCTAATTCGCGTTTGCACAACCAAAACCTCAATAGGTGGTTCTTGAACCTCAAATATATCATCGAAAGGCATTGTCAAGTCAAGATTCAACATCAACATGACTGTTTCTTCCGACGGGTCAACTTCCTCCCGATCGACAATATTTACCACTGAGATGCTTGATTGTTCAGTAAGGGAAACTTTGTCTAGGAACTGATTGACCATCAAAATCATGGCATGCACCCATTGTGGACAATCTCTTTCAGAATGTTTCTCTTAATGATAGGTACAAAAGGAGTTAGATGCTACATTGCCCAGGTCGATGTTTAAGTTGGCTGGGGGAGGTTCAATTGCTTTGAACGGTGGGTTTCTCTTAAAAAAGGGTTTATAAGGCCTTTGGCCTTGGTTTCCTTCCCCTGCACTTCTTTTCATGTCTATGATTTCATTTGACAACTTCTTTATCATCTGTTGTAGGTATTTTATGTCTCCACTTCCCTTTTCAGGACCTTGTTCTATTTGTTTCCCTGGGGGTCTAGTCAACGAGAGTCCTCTCCTGGGTGGAGGTTGAGCTTCGTTTTTAACTAGTGAGACATGATGGCCTTCTTTACATCCATTCATTTGGAATTCAATCGTTTTGTCTTCCTCAAAATTTTCAGCTAGGGTATGCTTGGAAGCACATTTTACAAACATGGAAATAGAAGTAGGGAGAGCATTATCATATACCTCAATTTGCAGCTCCCAAGTGGAATTAGCTCCGGGTTGAAATTTGTTCAGGATAGTGGTAAATTGTGATTGAAGTCTTTAACCTTTTATTTTGAACTCATGGTGGCAGTGAACAATTCATCCATTAAAGATCCTGTAGTGGTTTCTTCTACAAATTTGTCTAAAAAATCCTTTTGAAACTTAGTTCAACTAGTTATGGACCCTACATGGAAGTTAAAATACCACGTTGAGGCTGAATTCTCAAAGGTATAGGGAAATAACCTACATACTACATCCTCATGTTGGACATTCACCAGTCTAATAGATATTATGAACTTTTTAATGTGGTCTTCAGACAATCCAGAGGTTTCAGGGTCAAACTTGGGAAGAAACTTTTCTGGATGTTGAGGGAGGTTATGTACCCGTCCAGGGATTAACAGAGAATCTCTGGCCAACCATGGTTGATTATTTTGAGGTGGGTTTCCCCTTTCTTCATTATGATCATTATTATCCTCCATGTCACCCGACTCCGAAGCTAAGCGATCTGAGTTACACCCTTCCACGTTAGATTCAAAATCGTCGCGCTTAGAGTAGTTACCAGTTGGTGTTACAGGGATTAGATTGCGGGGATGTTCGAACTTGGTGAGGGAGAAATCTATCAAGTCTTCTACTGTGTGAACAAAAACCTGGTTAGGGGTGTCGACCACTGGTTTGCTTACTTGTTTTCTACGAGGAAGTAACAGAGCTAGGGGTAATGATTCAATTTACCAAGCATAAGCTCTTGTGATTCTTTTGAACTGGTTCAACTCCTCGTGAGGAAGAGCGTAAGGTATTTCAGGGAAAAGATGTTCTTCCTCTTGCTGGGGTGAGTTACTCATTTCAGGAGCACTCAGTATGTGTGGGATGTCTTGAGAACGACTATCCATGCATGTGGGTTGTTTTGAATATGTAGGCTATGCGAAATATTATATCAGAAACATTGTTAGCCATTGATTCATAGGCCCTCCTTCTAGCACCAACTCTGTTAAGGGGTCCTAAATCCATTTAACTAAACAACGGGAACCAAACCTGCCATAGAGGCCCAATTAGACTCTACAATGCTTGATGGTGGAATAGTTCTCCAGATCTTTCGATCCAGCTAATATATCAATGGCCTTTACGTAGTGATTGACATGATATCTTCTTATGAAAGTTCCTCCTTCAGTTCAAACGTTCTCTTTTTGCATTTTATTTTATTAGTTGGGTCTGATAAAAAGATGTGTGCTGGTATAAACTAGCTGGTAAAAGGGGGGTTCTTAACTACCGATGAAGACTGAGCCTGGGATAATCCTTGTGCTCAAGCATGTAGACAAAGATATTCACACCTTTGACAAGCCTAGTACTAATACATTAACTTGCTGGTATTTCAATTATTGATTGAGATACAATTATCGTAAGAAAACACACATGCAATAAGATGATGGAAAGGAAAATAGTTTCCTTAGCTCTAGCATTAATCACACATTAACACAACGATTTGCTTTCATCATTAGATATAAGAACTAAAAAAAATATTAAAACAACTAACTTATCAATAGATTAAAAAACTCTTATTGATTACAACACCCAACCATGAAATAAAGTTGGAAGTAATTCCTCCTCAATCCAATCACATAATGCCTTTGATGAAAAACAAAAGTTTGTCTCCGGTCCTAAATAAGACTTCTCAATTAAGGTAGTTTGGAAATAGTTCTTTACAGTTCCAAAAATGAGGGTCTTTTCCAAAACCATCGACCCTTGCTAAAAGGTCAATCCTCTTATTTATAATGAATCATTAACTAAAAATAGCTATTACAAGCGTAAGCTAAGTAAAAAAAATATCTCCACATGGCGCTCTCATTTCTCTGTCTTCTAAGAATCATCAAATAGTTTTACTGAAGTGGATGACTCTTCCCATTCTTTGACCACTTGACGAAGAGTTATTCGCATGTGTTGGCATACGGGAACCTGTGCTGGTCCATCAGGGCTGAAATAATTTATTTCACTTCTACTGCCCGTGCTATGTACTTGACCATTTTAACACTTAACCGCTGCAACACTGCTCGAGACTTACTCAGACGCTCCATGAACTTCTATACTTGAGCTGGTGCTATTATCGCCACCTTTGTTATCTCTAATGTCCATGTCAAGTCTTGCTCTGCATGTTTCTTGACTATGTCATGTAGGTCAAAAAAGTCCTTAGTCGAGCCGAATTATGGGAGGCCTATGTCTTTCATCTCCTGATTGATCTTTTCCCAGCTCTTTTCGCAATCGACCTAGTTTTACTGAATATCCCGCTGAGATTCCTAGGCCATGTTTACCCAATATTCGACCGCTTTCTTGATCTGATCTATGCTATTGTCCCTCAACACCCAAATGCCATGCTCTTCTGTGTCTTGGCTCTTTTGAACCACATTGATGTAATCGATCCTTTCTACTACTTGGTGAGCCTTCTCATACCACCTTTCCATGTCCTTGCAGGTCTCTAGTGCCATAAGGGTGTCTTCTTGGAAATCGACTATACCTGTAGTGAAAAGGTGCCGTTCATTTGTGAATTTGGCATAGGCATCTTGGAACTCACTTCTCAAAAACACTGTGGCCTGTGTGGAGTCCTGATATTATTTTTCCAAATGGCACAAATGCTCCAACTTCTTAAGTGCAATGGGCAAATCATTTTCATCCCTTCTTTCTCTATCTAATGTGGCATCAGTAATGGTCATTCCTGTGCCGATAAGCTTGGACATCTTGGCGTGTTCTTTGCTGAGAAACTTCTCCTCTGTGGTGATGTGAATTGAAATATCCAACATAAGCCTCCTATTTTTAGTGGTTCTCTTCATGATGGATTTTCTCTTCTGGTCATAGGCGATCGATTGTATGTAAACGACCTCATCTATAGGTTTGAGGATTTGTTTTTCTCCCCAGGTTAGAGTATCTCCCAGGTTCCTGGCTGTGTGTATCTGTTCCAAGATTGGTTCTTGGACTGCTTCTATATGTCCCGATGGCTCGACCTCCATTTGTTGTGCATCGAATGGTGAGGCATCAACTGAAATTGAAGAGTCAAGGATAGGTCCGATACTTACTTGGTAGTCGGCTGTCAGTGTGCCAAATTTTGCTATGGAACTTCCTCTTTTTGACCGCCCAATCCTAGCTTATCCCTCGAGCTATCTATTGGTTTTCCTACAAGTCGAGTAGTTCAGTGTCTAAGACACTTTTGACCTCATGGTCGCTCTGTAGAAGGATTTGAATTGGAGCATCGAGACCTGTGGTAGATGCTCTTTCAGGTTCCATTCCTCTGTAATCTACACTTGAGTCACTAGGGAAACTTCCGAACTCTCCTCATCATCATAGATGGTTATTAAGTTGAACAAGGGGTTAAGTACACTTGTCCTACCCGATGTCCTTGATATCTTAGGTTGGGTTGAGATTCCCCTTGGTGATCTGATCTGTGGTGGTGTAACTTAAATATTTTCTGGCCCGATGATTTCTTCAAGTTGTATTGGCTCTAGGCCACTTGTCTCTCCTATGCTTTCGATTGGGTCCTCAACGAGAATCCTAGACATCTCTACAAGATCAGGGTCATTCTGCAACTGATCAATGATTCTCTATGCCCCTTCTAGCAAGACCTATTCTTTGTGTCTCTGTAGTCTCGGTCACTCTGATCTCTTCCTGAACTCTGAGGGCCTCTTGATCTGATTGCTCTATTGTCTCCACTTGTTCATCCATGCTCATAGCCTTGAACCTGGTCATTTTTGGGTTGGCCATCCTTTGTACTACCTCCTCCCAGTCTTGAGTGCACTCTGTGAAATTTCATCCTCAAATTTATCATGCGCGTATGGCCAACAAGATGATACCTGTGAAACATGTTGGAGGACCGGGCCTTTAGGGTCGTGCTTGCTGAATCGACCTTTCAGGAACCTGAATTCAAGTTGGATAAGCCCTTCTTGTTTGTCTTGAGCAGTTTCCTTTACCAAATAAAACTCCACATGGAAACCGTAGGGTATGAAAGCCCACTTCTTGTCCTTGACTAGTGTGGCGTTATAGACCCGCAGGATAGTTTGATAACAAATTTCTCCCACAATGAGTCGGTTTGGGACGTGAACGGGTAGTAGATGTGGTGCTTCGATAGCCCCGAACACCTTGGTATAGATTGAGATTTCATCTAAATACTAGTGACCTACCTTCGCTACCATTTTCTTGGTTGCTGTGGATAATCTTGGGCATTCGTTTTTAAATACAATAAAATGAATCCGAGCGATGAATTCATCGCAAATGAGTGCGTATGATTTTTTATACCTTTTCTCCCATAGTATGATGAAATAAATGTGGACAGGGAGCTCCGCAACATGCCAACTTAAATTCATGTTGGCGAAGACATTTCTTGCACAGATCACATCGAGTAGGTATGAGGACATGTGGAAAGTGGGTGCTTCCCCTCCTTTTGGCATCTGAGCCTGCTGTACACAAATGCTCAATTGTTTTGAAATTATCGCTCCCCAGTTGAAGCTGCTTCCAGAGATCGCCACTGTGTATGCCAAGGGAATCCATGCTTCCGAAAACTTGGAGCAGCCCTTCTCTCCATATAGTCGGCAGATCTGATGTTTATTTCATTCGACAAAAATTTGGGTTTATTGCATTTGACAAAAATCTGATGTTTTTGATACTTTTAAGAAATGGAAAGCTTTGGTTGAGAATGAGATAGGAAAAAGGTTGAAGTGTCTCAGATCATACAATGGAGGTGAATATTGTAGAAAGGAGTTTGATTATTATTGTTCATACCATGGGATTCGTAGAGAGAATATAGTTCCATGAACAACACAAGAAAATGGTGTGTCAAAAAGGATGATCAGGACAATCATGGAGCGTGGAAGGAGTATGAGATTGCATGCTGGTTTTCCGTTACAGTTCTGGGCAGATGTTGTAGATACTTCTGTTTACTTAATAAACATAGGACCTTCAAGCTCTTTGAGTGGTAGAATTCCAGAGGAGGCATGGACAGGTAAAAGGGAAAACTATTCTTTTTTGAAGACTTTCAGTTGTGAATCATTTGTCCATATTGATAAAGAAAATAAAACAAAGCTTGAGGAAAAATCCAAGAAGTGTACCTTTATTGGATACAATGTTAATGATTTTTGTTATTACTTATGGGGTTATGATAATAACAAAATCATTAGGAGTAGAGATGTCATATTCAATGATAAGGTCATGTACAAAGATCAGTTGCAGGGAAAGAAACGGGAAAAAGAAAAAGTAGATTACATAGTGCTTGATGAGATCACTGAAAAATAAATTCCAAAGGTACCAGAAAATAAAAATGTACAACAACAGGATCAACAACTACCTCAAACTCCTGCAAGTGTTGTTAGAAGATCTACCAGGTTAAGTAGACCCCCTGAACGATACTCTACTTCATTGTATTATTTATTGTTGACTGATTATGGTGAACCAGAATGTTATGAAGAGGCAATGCAGGTAAACACTAAAAAGAAATGGGTGCAATGCATGAAAGAGGAAATGGATTCCTTGGTAAATAACCAGACTCGAGACTTGGTTCAGTTTCCTACAGGAAAAAGAGCATTGCAGAATAAATGGGTTTACAAGTTGAAGGAAGAAGATGGAGGAAAAAAACGGTACAAGGCTAGACTTGTTGTAAAGGGGTTTGCACAAAAGAAAGGTATATATTTTGATGAAATATTTTTTCCTGTTGTTAAAATGAATTTAATTAGGACTATTTTAAGTCTTGTGGCAGTAGAAGATTTTCATCTTGAACAATTAGATGTAAAAACAACTTTTCTCCATGGGGACTTGGAGGAAGAGATTTATATGCAATAGCCACATGGGTATGAGGTCAAAGGGAAAGAAAATTTGGTATGTAGGTTGAAGAAGATATTGTATGGCCTAAATCAAGCTCCAAGGCAATGGTATTTCAAGTTTGACATGTTTGTGACAGAACAAGGTTGTAGTAGATGTCATTCTGATCACTGTGTTTATTTTAAAAGGATAGAAAATGGAAGCTATATTTTCTTGATATTGTATGTAGATAACATGCTTGTTGCAGGGTCTAATATGCAGGATATAAATGTGCTCAAGAAAAAATTATCTAATTCATTTGCAATGAAGGATTTGGGTGCTGCAAAGAAAATTATTGGTATGAGAATAATAAGAGACGGAAAAAATCACAAATTGACATTGTATCAGGGTGAGTACATAGAGAAGGTGTTGGAGAGGTTTAGAATGCAGAATGCAAAACCAATTAGTACACCTTTGGCAATCCATTTCAAATTAAATAAGGAAATGTGTCCCAAGACACAGGAGGAGATAGAATACATGTCCAAGGTCCCTTATTCATCAACAATTGACAACTTGATGTATGTGATGGTTTGCACAAGACCAACTATTGCACATGTAATGGGATTTGTGAGCAGGTGTATGAAAAATCCAGGTAAAGAACATTGGGAGGCAATAAAGTGGATTCACAGGTATTTGAGAGGTAATGCTACTCATGCATTATGTTTTTGAGGTTCATACACTGTTCTATAGGGATATGTTGATTCAAATATGGTAGGTGATAAAAATAGTAGGAGGAGCACCACAGGGTATGTTTTTACTATAGGTGGAACAACAATAAGTTGGATTTCAAAACTGCAAAAGGTTGTTTCACTTTCAACAATAGAGGAAGAGTATGCTACTACTACAGAGGTTAGTAAATAGATGATTTGGTTACAAAGGTTTAAGGAGGAATTGGGAAAGAAGCAGGAGAATAGCAGGTTGTATTGTGACAATGATAGTGTCATTCATCTTGCAAAGAACTCAACCTTCCATTCGAAGACTAACATATACAACTCAAGTACCATTTCATACAATCCATCTTGGAAGATGGACATTTGAAGTTGGAAAATATACACACTAGCCAAAATCTTGCAAACATGTTAACTAAGGGAGTAACTAGGGAGAAACTAAGTTCCTTCTTAGTTTTAGTTGGTCTTTAAGCATGAAGGTGAAGATGAGAAATTTTCCAAGTCCAACAAATAAAACAACGATGGAGTTGTTGAGATTAGTCTCCAAGTGGGAGATTGTTGGTTGTGGAGCTTGATTATCTTCCTAATTCAGAGGTCTTTGTTTTCAGTTATGTTTATACCCCATGAAGACTTTACACCCCTCCACGCGGGGGATTATAGAGGGGGGGTACCCCATCTGCAGGGTCTAGGGGCAAGCGGGCCCCCGAAGGAAAAATTGTCTTGTAAATGTATGTTGTAATTTCATAGTAAATATGGACCGTTCATTATAAGGTCACATATTTGACGATATAAGTTATGTTAGGGTTTTTTTTTCCCTAGAAGGCAACCCTCTTTTATGAGGGAAATGTATTGAGACTATTTATCATTGCGAATATTGTATTATGAGAGAGGAGGCTGTGAGAGAAAGAAGAGAAAGTTACAATGGGTTTGCTGTAGGTTGTATCCCTTCATTTGCTGGATAATAATAAAGGAAGGACCTGGCAATTTCTCTGGTGGACGTATCCCACACTGGGTGAACCATGTATATCTATGTATCTATTGTATTATGTATCTTTGGTGTTTTATTTCCACATTTGTTTTATTTTATTGCTCCGCACTCCTATTTTTCTAACAACCTATCCATATGGCTACTTTTGGGGATACATACCTTGTCCCATGCCACCAAGGTGTGAATTATTTTGATGTTTTTTAAAGGGGAAACAAGCACAAAAAAATGATACATATGCACATAATTGAGCATCAATTTAATCAAAAGAATGTTGCAAGGTAGAGTAAGGAAGTGAAATGTTCAGCTAAAGATCTCGACCTCAAGTTTGGTTAACAAATCCTCCCAAGAGATATTTTGCAGGGACTTGTTGAGAATAGGAGCCCCAAGGTGCTTGGAGGGTAGGGAATCCCTCTAGAAACCCAAGATCTTGGAGATGTTTCATTCAATAAAAAAAGGGTTGTTAAAGAAGAAAATTTGAGATTTTGAATTGTTGATAAAGGCTCCAGATGATTTCATGAACACAACCGGGATATAATTGAAGGATAAGGCTATTATGACCATAAAGATACCCAAGAGCAGAGTATCATCCACAAATTGTAGGTGTGACATAGGATCAACATTGGGATGGAAGGAGATCCCTTTGATGCTCAAAGAATCCATAACTTGTTTGATGATTTTTCCCATACCTTCAGCCAATATAATGTATAAGAAAGGGGAGAGGGGATCCCCCTGTTTGATCCCTCTCAAGGGATTGAAGGTAGGAGAGGGAGTAACATTGATTATGATAGAAAAAAAAGTTCAAGAGACCAAGTTCTTCATCCAAAGGATCCATTATGGACAAAATCCAAAGGAAATCAACATTCTCTGTAGAAAAGTCCAATTTAGATGATCACATGACTTTGACATATCTAATTTAATCAACATTCCCTTTTTATTATTCATTTTCAAAGAATGGATTGAATCATGGGCTAAAATAATTCCATCAAGAATTTGTTTTCCTTCTACAAAACCCTTTTTTTTTTCGGCGAGATGATCTTATTCATTACAAGTTTTCACCGGTTTGCGATAATCTT
>JASDQU010306858.1:60180-77238 GCA_032191745.1 Picea mariana | reverse complement strand
GCTTGTGTAACTGGAAGTTGGTGCTTCCATCCAGTTGGTGCTGGAATAATCAGGAAGTTGGTGCTTCCATCCAGTTGGTGGTGGAATAACCAGGAAGTTGGTGCTTGCTTCTAGTGGGTGCTAGAGAAAAGAGAGAGTTGGTGCTCTTAACAAGTTGTAGCTTGTAAAACAGAGGTAGCAGCTTCACATTGAGTTGGTGCTCAATTGTAAATGATGTACAGAACTGCAAAAGACTGCCTATCATTTCGAAGAAGAAGAGGTTTTCTCCCTTTATGGGTTTCCTCGTGAAAATCTGTCTCTGTGTGTATTTTATGTGTGACTGATGATCTTTACTCTTACTGTTCATATGCTATATGTTGGTAGATGACAGATGAAGAAATCTTAATAATTGTTTAAAAGGCATAAAATTGTTTAAGCTTATAAACAACTGATTCACCCCCCCTCTCTCAGTGGTTTTAGTATTTCCAACAATTAGGTGGTTCCAACCACATTTCCTTTGCAAGAACAAATGTGACATTTTCTAAATTTTTTATAATAGATATTAATGTGCAATTACATTATGGGATCAACCCTTACATGGGGAACTCCTTGAAATGTGACTTTTTTCTGAATTTTTTATAATAGGGATTAGTATGCAATTACATTTTGGGATCAACCCTTAGATGAAGGATTCCCTTTCAGACTTTACACACTTGCCTTTCAAATTTAACACTGATTTCTATATGGAAATCTAAAATATAGAACCATCAAGGTGAAATAGAGACATCAATAAAAAATAAAAATATTTGTAATACTATCAATTGTGTCAATTCCTTCAAGGAAAAATACACGTGCTACAAAATAAAATATTGTCACACATTCTCTGAAAAGATATATGAATCAAAAGATAACTTGTTAACTTTATTAGTTGCCTCAATGACTTTATACTCATTATGTTCCCATATTGAAAAATCCACTCCTAGAAGTAAAATTTCCCATCCACAAATATTTCACCATCCCATATCTTATTGGGGATTTTTCCACTTTGAAATCTTCCAAAAATATTAAACACATAAATTATTAAAATGTTCAATCTATCCCTTCTATACAATGTGTTATTGCATCTTCCCATGGGATTTCATAATAGTAGGGATATATTATTCTTTTGAATGGATATTTTTCTTCAAAGTCATACTAGCTCAATGAGTATATTCGTTAGTCTTTACCATAGTTGTTATGACAAGTTGGATTTCCTCCAAAGGTTTCCAAAAAAATGACTTCATGCTGCTCTACTACGTTCCTCCTTGTTCCTCCTATGGATAATATCTAAATCTAGAATCAAAATACCCTACTCTACTTGAAATTTCAGTTTGTTATCCACCATCTAGAAAAATAAACATATCAAGGTTTAATAAAAATGAAATTTCAATTTGTTATCCACCATCTAGACAAATAAACATATCAAGGTTTAATCAAAATGAAATTTCAATTTGTTATCCACCATCTAGACAAATAGACATATCAAGATTCAATAAAAATATACACATTAGAAAATGTGACTTTTGAAAAAAATTAAAAAATAAGCATCCCATCAATACAATGTCTCTCCATAATATTATAACACATAAATAGCCAGAAAAACCCATAATAATATTATCTAAACATATATATTTTGACCCAAATATATGCTGAAATAGATTTACAAGATGACCATGGATATAAGAAATACAAATGTAGTATTTAAACCATAAATACATTAACGTAGATTGAAACAAGTTCATGCAATAACAAAACAAAAGGAATTATAAATTATTGATCGGTTTAATTTCTCTCCATATCACATTCTCGCCAAATCTTGACAACACATCCATGCTAATGCTACACGCAAAATCTATAACAACTTACACATCCATGCTAATGCTACACGCAAAATCTATAACAACTTACACAAATGAATTCACTTAGGATGCATCAAAAGAGTTCCTTTAATGAKATCAAAATATCACTGAAAAGYCATCTATGTCTGGTAGAAATATTATGCATCATCACTAATAGGGGTGGTGATTCTATTATGCACATTAGAAAGATCAAAGTTATGTGTTGTATAGAAGGCAAACAGTAGTGTAGAAAATAAAAGTTAGGCTTACAATCATTCTTTAAAGGGATCATTTACAAAGAATTTGTGAGAATAGTGTCGAAACTTTAAAATGTTGCTAGAGATTTCTTTATGAGTTGTTTTATTAAAGTCTAATTTTAGATGATAAGAAGTTCTAGATCCATGCTTCTAGGATTCTGTTCCTGGTTTATTGGAGAGATTTCTAGATCCATGCTTCTAGGATAAATGTAAATGTAACAGTGTTTTACTTTTGAAATATGCATTGTGACGAGCACTTTTTCTCACGATTTTTTACGGGCTTGATATCTGTTTATAATTTGGTATCAGAGCTGAGGTTAAACACCATTGTGAGGAACCACACCATCGTTTCCAGTGATAGTTTCCAAAATTTTTGGTACTGGCTGCTACCATTATTTTTTCACAGGARCCATGGGCGTGAGTCCGCCATCGTGGAAGCAGTGGACGTGTGATAGAGTGTGTGATMCGAGTTGGAYGAACGAGTGACCTAGTGGACGTGTGATAGAGTCGGCTGCATTGAAGCCGTGTGTAAGCCGTTTCCTTTGAAAATTCGTTGTTTCCATCCGACGTTGCCATAGAGCAGGGGGAATTGAAGCGTGTGTAAGCTTTGGGCATAGAGTCGCTGCCCCCATTGCCATTATTTCTAGTCAGTCACCGCTGCCATAGAGCCACTAGAGCTACTGGTGTCATAGTGTCGCCGCTGAATAGAGCCGTCGTTGAAGAGTGTTTCCTACCCGAAAAGGAGGAGCATGCAACAGACAAGGGAAACCTACAACATAAAAGGAGCCCGCGTGGGAGGTAAGAGCCAACAAAGCCATCAACACTTCCTTGTTTTACATTGGTTAATAATTGTTAAAGCTTGTTGAATTATTTATGGTGGAAGATGGCAAACCCACTAGCTGATTCTTATTTAAATGTATCCACCAAACTTGATGGCGAAAATTATGTTAACTAGAAATTTAAGTTGATAACAGTGCTTGAAGCATATAATATAATCTGTGGACAATTGTGAAAGGAGATGAGCCCAAGTCCACAACTGTTGTCTCAATTCCATATTGGGAAAAACGGGAAATGAAGGCGAAAGTGTTGTTGCGAATGTCGGTAAAGGAAATCATAATTCCTCATATAAGAGACAGTAAAACTTGCAAAGAGATGTGGGACGTTCTCAAAGGTTTGTACAAAACCTCTAATGCAAACTAGCTTTTATTTTTAAAAACAAAACTCTTATCTATCAAAATGGAAGCCAATGAAAGCATAAGTAATTTTGTATCCAGAATTAAAGATTTAAGTGACAAGTTGGGTGATATTGGTAAAAAGGTTTCCAGTAGTGATTTAGTAACTATTTCTTTGAAATTTTTAGCGCAAAATTATAAAGTCTTTATTTTAGCACTCTCTGCTAGAAAAATGCCCCCTAGTTTCGATGAATTGGCTGGAATTCTTCTTGTAGAGGAAGAAAGAATGAAGAATTATGATCAGGACGCAAGTGGCTCAGACTTGGCATTGATTGCAATAGGTAAAATATCATACAGAGGTAAATTGTGGGACAAGAATAGAGGAAGGTTTCAACAAAAGAAAAAAGCTATGGCACATCCTGATTCTTATGTTAAGAAAAATATTGAATGTGAATATTGTGGAAAACCTGAACATCTTGCTAAAGATTGTTATAGAAGAAAGAATCATCAGTCCAATCAAAGATATAAAATGCATAAAGGAAATTTTGTGCATAAAGACACTTAAGTCAATGGGGGATTTAAAAATATTAAGTTGTTTATTTCTAAAGCTGCATTGTCCACTGAAACTGATGATCAAAATGCATGGCTCATAGATTCTGGTGCATCAACCCATATGTCCTGTCATAAAGAATGGTATGATCAATACTATGAAAACATTTATGTAAAACATATTTATTTAGGAGAAAATAGATGATCCAGGTGGATATCGGTGGCCACCCACCTTTTCCAACTGGCTCAAAATAGTTTTCTAACAATTCTGATAATTTATTATTTTTAGGAGTTTTAACTTCCGGGGCCATTTTGAGGGCCTAAATGAAGGATTTTCGTGATAGAGATTCTCAATGATGGTCGAAGAAAATATTTTTCCCCCAAACTAAATCTCCTCGACGACACATTTCCAATGAGCCATCACACACCTAAAACAAACATCGTATGAAAAATTTACGACCCCGGGAACTTGATGTACTAACTTACCCAAACGGGGCCCACATGACTTTTGGTGCTTCATCTCCTAGGGCTGGGTTTTTGGATGTCTAGGGTTTTGGGAATTCTTGTTTATCGTAAAAATTCCTTTAAAGCCTCATTGTAATCATCTTCTCGCGAATGAGCACAACCGTCACATCTCTTCTCAGAGATAAGCCGCCACCATTCCAGCAAGCCTGTTTCCGCTGCATTTTACAGTTTCAAATTATTTCCTTATTGAATAGAAAACCAATTTTATTGTATATCTGTTATTTTTTGCTAATCACTTATTAATAATCTATAGTCATTTCGTTCTACTCATAAAATCCGGATCAGTGGTATCAGAGTAGTCTTCTCGTTGTCGTCTTAATGCATGTACCCAACAAGGTTGGAGTACAAAGAGTTGGGTCTCGAGCTTATTTCTCTTGAGGAAAAAAGCTCTCGCACAACCAAGCGACCTCTCATGGAAAGAGAAATGAAATATGACAAGACAGGAGATCCTTTCAAACTTTTGATTGAGGAAGCCCTCATGCAACAAAGGAACGAGATGATGGATAGTTTTGRGCAAATCCTTTGGTGACTACCAACAGGMGAYGCATCTTCTTCGAGCGGAGGCRCCACCTCCTTAAARGTACAAATAAACTTCRATATTCCTATATTTTAGGATCATATAGATGCATATGCTATAGACAAGTGGTTGAATCTACTAGAAGGGTATTTTTCTGTCCATAACTTTTCAAATAGTGAAAATATTACTTTTTCACTCCTCAAAGCCATTTCCTATGTCAAAGATTGGTGGGAAAATTTATGTGAGAAAAAGGAAATAGAGGAACCCTGATTATTTATGGTCATGACCACCTGTGATTCCTTCAAGGATGCTATTAAGGAACATTACTATCCTTTCAAAAGTTATGACGACTTGTGTACCAAATGGACTACACTGTGGCAAGAAAGAGACCAAGCAATGCCATATTTCACGAATATATTTCATACCTTGTGCACCAAATTGGGTATCAAATATTTAGAGCGACATCTGGTGCTCGAGTATCGTGGCACTTTGCATAGATACATCCATACTGAAATGAAATTTTTGGACATCTCATCCTTGGGAGCAGCCTAACGATATGCCGTCAAAATCGAGCAGAAGCTCAAACAAAAGACGCTGCAATTTGGGCTTGGGAACCCCTAAAAAAAAAGCCAGGAAAGGGCATCCCTAACCCACAGAACAAAGGACAGAGAAAATATGGACATTATTAGGACAACTAGTCCAAGACATAAGCAAATAAGGACACCAAAAAGACAAATAAAGATACCAGCAAGTGGTGCGACTTCCATAAGAGCCCTTAGCATAACACTGTTGACTATCGCTCAAAGAAGTCACCGGTGGCCAAAGTGAAAGCCTATGGATCAGATACAGGTTCGGACTTTGAGCCAGAAGCAGAAAGGGGAAGATAGATCATTGATGCAGAACCCCGTGCCATTGTTTCTGCAACCAAGCTCTAGCCTGGTGAATCAGATGAGCCAAAAGAAGGAGAACGACTCTTCCATTCACAAATGTGGGTAAAAGGCACCGCATTGCACTTCATCATGGATAGTGGTAGCTAGAAGAACCTCATCTCAGTAGAGGTTTTCAAGCATCTGGCCCTGGTGACAACACCGTACCCACAAGCCTACACCATTGGATGGATTTGCCAAGGAAGCAATCTCCGCATTAGCCAATAGTGTCGATTGTCGTACGACATCAAGCCCTTCAAAAACAAGGGATTGTGTGATGTTTCTCCTCTCAAATTTTGTGATGTTCTTTTGGTCCAACCTTATTTATGGAAACATCATGTTGTATATGAGTCTAGGCATCGTAATGTTATTATTACTTTGAATATGAAATTGTAAAGGATACTCGAGGCAGTCCCACCTAGTGTTATTTCCTTGATCTTTGTTAAGCAATGCAGGAAGGTATTCTCTCAGACGGGGAAATTTGTCTTCTTTGTGATTCGCTCTCAGAATAAGAGAAATATCACAGCCACATCTAGGGTCTCTACAATTGACCTCTCCACACAACAAAAGCAAGTATATAAGGTCATGGAAGAATACTCAGATATCTTCTCCTCACCTACTCGGGTACCTCTGCACTGTCAGGTCAAGCACCCCATCGAACTGAGCTCTGGTGCACCGCTGATCAATGGGCCAGTCTATCACTGATATTTTTTATAGAATGAGGAGATCAAGCGATAGATCCAAGAACTACTCCACAAGCCCCACATCCATCCCATATCATCACCTTGTGGGAGCCCAATCATGCTGGTACAAAAGAGAGATGGAACCTGGTGACTTTGCATTGATTATCGGGCTCTGAATAAAATCACAGTTAGAAACTGATACATGATTCCTCGAATTGACGACCTCCTTGATCAACTAACGAGGGCCAAATACTTCAAAAATATTTATTTGAAGGCTGGCTACCACCAGGTCCCGATAGAATAGACATATGTACGGAAAATCGCCTTCAAGTCAGAGGAAGGCATTTTTGAATGGTTGGTCATGCCCTTTGGTTTGACAAATTCTCCAACCGCTTTCATGAGGATGATGGATGATATCGTGTGACCATTCACCAATAGCTTTGTAGTGGTGTATCTGGATGACATTCTCATTTACAACAAGACTTGGGTCGAACACTTGCAACATATTCAACAGGTTCTACACACCTTGCAGCAACACAAGCTATATGCTACCCTATAAAAATTTTCCTTCGGCATGGACAGGGTCCATTACCTGGGCTACATAATTGATCAACATGGTGTACATGTGGATCTAGCCAAGATCCAATTCATGAGTGACTGCCCATCCCCAACCACACTCTCTGAGCTTGAGATCTTTTTAGTCCTTGCCAATTTCTACTGCAAGTTCATGTTGGGATTCTCCCATATTTTATGGGCCCTGAGCCAAATAACCAGGGGTGGTGGTAAGGTGAAATTTTCATGGGGTCGGTCCCAACAACAAGAGTTCGATGATTGGAAGCATTGCTTATGCTCAGCCCCAGTACTTTCACTACTAGACCTGCAACATCCCTTTGAGATTGAGACAAATGCTTCAAACTATGCAGTGGGTGTCTTTCTCACTCAGCACAACCACCCCATGGCCTATCATAGTGAGACACTATGAGATGATGTTCGTAAGTACCCTATTTATGACAGATAAATTTACTCCCTTGTGAAAGCCTACCACCAGTGGAGACATTACATTCTTGGGAAGGAGACAGTCATCCAAACTGATCATGAGCCACTGCAGTTCATGCAGACACAATGAAAATTGCAGAATGATCGCCATCAAAAGTTTTCCACATACTTGCAGCAATTCCACCTCAAAATCAAGTATAAAATAGGAAGCACCAATCGTGTTGTTGATTGCCTCAATAGATCACCATTCGTGACACTCACCATGGTGCTAGACTCCTGTGGCCATGAGACCTTGGGATGGCTATGATGGTGCTAGAAGAACATCGTAGCAGAGTCCACTACCAAGATCTTCTTTGAGCGAGTTTGGGTACATTTTGGAATCCCACAAATCATTGTCTCATATCGGGACAATCGATTTCTTAGCAGATTCTGGTCGAGGGGCCCACATGACTTTTGGCACTTCATCTCCTAGGGTTAGGGTTTTGGATGTCTAGGGTTTTTCACATTCCTGCTTATTGTAAAAAGGCCTTCAGAGCCTCATTGTAATCATATTATTGCGAATGAGTGCAGCCGTCACATCTCTTCTCAAAGATAATCCACCACCATTCCAACAAGCTTGTTTCCACTACATTTTACAACTTTCATCTTATTTCATTATTGAATAGAAAACCAGTTTTACTGTATCTCTATTATTTTGTGTTAAGCATCTATTAATAATCTGTATTCATTTCGTTCTTCTCATAAACTCTAGATCAGTGGTATCAGAGTGGTCTGCTTCTTGTCATCTTAATGCATGTCCCCAATGAGGTCAAAGTACAAAGAGTTGGGTTTCGAGCTTGTTTCTCTTGAGGAAAAAAGATCTCACACACCCAAGCGACCTCTCATGGTATGAGAAAAGAAAGATGATGGGACATGAGATTCTTTAAAACTGTTGATTGAGGAATCCCTCGCACAATAGAGGAACGAGATTATGGACAGTTTCATGCAAATCCTTCGGCAACTACCAAAAGGCAATGCATATTCTCCGAATGGAGGCCCCGCCCCTTCAAGGTATAAATAAACTTCAATATTCCTATATTTGAAGGTCATATAGATGCAGATGCAGTAGACAAGTGGTTGAATCTACTAGAAGGATATTTTTGTGTCCATAAATTTTTGAATAGAAAAATGATTACTTTTATCAAATCCATTCCCCATGTCAAATATTGGTGGGAAACTTTCTGTGAGCAAAAGGAAACAGAGGAACCCTCATTATTTTCAGTCATGGCCACTTGAGAATCCTTTATGGATGCTATTAAGGAACAATACTACCCTGTTGGAAGTTATGACGACTTATATACCAAGTGGACCACACTGCGACAAGAAAGAGACCAATCATTGCTAGATTTCACAAATATCTTCCACACCTTTCGCACCAAGATGGTTATCAAATATTATGAGTAAAAACTAATGCTCAAGTATCACGGTGCTTTGCATAGATACGTTCAGATTGAAATGGGAATTTTTGGACATCTCGGCCTTGGGCATGACCTACAGATATGCCGTCAAAATCAAGCAGAAGCTCAAACAAAAGATGTGGCTATTTGGGCCTGGGAACCCCTCACAACAAAATCTAGGAAAGGGAAGCCCCAACCCATAGAAAAAAGGACATAGGAAAGATGGACGGTATCAGGAAAACCAGTCCAAGCCACAAGAAAAGAAGGACACCAGAAAGACGAAGAAAGATACCAGGAAGTGGTGCGACCTCCATAAGAGCCCTTGACATAACATTGTTGCATTGGTGACTGAAGTTAAAGCCTCTAAATTAGATGTATATTCTGACTCTGATCCAGAACCAGAAAGGGGAAGAGAGATTATTGACGTGGAACGTAATGCCACCTTTGCTATCACTAAGCTCCAGTCTGGTGAACCAGACAAACTATAAGAAGGAGAGCGCCTCTTGCATTCACAAATGTGGGTAAAAGGCACCCCGCTACAATTCATAGTTGATAGTGGTAGCCAAAATAAATTCATCTCAGTAGAGGTGGTCAAGCGACTGGCCCTCCCAACAACCCTTCACCCACAAATCTACACCATTGGATGGCTATACCAAGGAAGCGATCTCTGAGTCAACCAATAGTGTCGACTGTCATATGACTTCAAGCCCTTGAAAGATGAGGTATTGTGCGATGTTTCTACCCTAGAAGTTTGTGATGTTCTTTTGGGCCAGCCTTATTTTTGAAAACGTCATGATGTATATGAGTCTAGGCCTTGCAGTCTTATTATTAATTTGAATAGGAAATCATACACGATATCCTAGGCAATCCTACCTAGTGCTATTTCCTTGATCTCTGCTAAGAAATGCAGGAAGGTCATCTCTTAGACAAGGAAGTTTGTCTTCTTCGTGATTCTCTCTCAAAATAATCGAAAGATCACAGCCACATCCAGGGTCTCTGTGGTCGACTTCTGAACACAATAGAAGAAAGTAGATAAGGTCATGGAAGAATAATCAGATATCTTCTCCTCGCCTACAGGGGTACCTCTGCACTACTAGGTGAATCACCCCATCGATTTGACCCCCAACGTACCTCTTCCCAATGGGCCAGTATATCACCACTCTTTGTTAGAGAATGAGGAGATCAAGCGACATATCCAAGAACTACTCCACAAGGGGCACATCTGTCCCAGCTCATCACCTCACGGTAGACCAATCGTGCCAGTACATAAGAAATATGGAACTTGGCGACTCTGTATTGATTATCGGGCTCTAAATAAAATCACAGTCAGAAATCGGTACATGATTCCTTGAATCGACGACCTCCTTGATCAACTCACGGTGGCCAAATACTTTAGTAAGAGTGATCTGAAGTTTGGCTACCACTAGGTCCTGATAGAATAGATAGATGTATGGAAGACTCCCTTCAAGTCAAAGGAAGGCCTTTTTGAATGGTTGGTCATGCCCTTTGGTTTAACAAATGCTCTAGCCAATTTCATGAGGATGATGGACGATATCCTGTGACCATTCACCAATACTTTTGTAGTGGTGTATCTGGATGACATTCTAATTTACAACAAGACTTGGGCTGAACACTTGCAACATATTGAGAAGGTTCTTCGCACCTTGCGACAACACAAGCTATACACTAACCTGGAAAAATGCTCCTTAGGGATGGACATGGACCATTAACTGGGCTACATCATTGATCAACATGGCATACAGGTGGATCTATCCAAGATCCAAGTCATCCGTGATTGGCCAGCCCCAACCACACTCATTGATCTTCAAAGCTTCTTGGGCCTTGCCAATTTCTACTGCAGGTTCATGTTGGAATTTTCCCATATTGCATGGGCCCTCAACCAAATAAATAGGGGTGGTGGTAAGGTGAAATTTGCATGGGGCCAGTCCCAACAACAAGCGTTTGATGATTTGAAGTAGTGCTTGTGTTCAACCCCAGTACTTTCACTACCAGACCTGCAACATCCCTTTGAGATCGAGAAAAATGCTTCAGACTATGTTATGGATGTCGTTCTCACTTAGCACGGCCACCCCGTGGCCTATGATAGTGAGTAACTATCAGATATCGTGTGTAAGTACCCTACTTACGACAAGAAAATATACTCCATTGTGAAATCCTGCCACTAGTGGAGACATTACATTCTTGGGAAGGAGACAGTCATCCACACTGATCATAAGCCCCTACAGTTCATGCAAACATAGGGAAAATTGTAGAATGACCACCATGAAAAGTGGTCCACATACTTGCAACAATTCCACCTCAACATCAAGTATAAAACATGAAGCACCAATCACGTCGTTGATTGCCTTAGCAGACCGCTAGTCGCGACACCTACCACGGTGATATACTCTTGTGGCCACGAGACCTGTGGATGGACCCAACTCTATGAGATAGACCCTGACTTTGCCACCACCTACCAACTATTGGGTGCAAATGCAGTTGTTGATAATTTTCATCTTCAGGATGGGTTGTTGTGTCATCTGGGCCATATCTGTGCTCCATCAAGCGAGCAAGCGAAGATGATTTGGGAATCCCACTATAATCAGGTGGCAGGACACTTCGGTGTCGAAAGACAGTGGCAATGCTAGAGAAACATTTGTATTGGCTGAAACTTTGACAGGAGGTCAGCAAGTATATCATGTCCTGCACTGCCTGTGTTATTGCCAAACTGACCACTAAGAAACAAGGCCTATACACCTCTCTTCCTACTCCTGAAAGGCTGTGGGAATCCATCTCAATGGACTACATGTTAGGCCGCCTGTCTACCAAGTGGGGAAATGACTGTGTTTTTGTGGTTGTTGATCGCTTTTCTAAGATGGCAATTATGGTTGTCTGCAAGAAGAGAATCACAACAGAGGCCAATTCCAAGATCTTTTTTGAACGAGTCAGGGTAGATTTGTGAATCCTAGAAACCATTGTCTCAGATCAGGATATTCAATTTCTTAGAANNGGCCTTCCACTCCCGGATAGATGGCCAAATCAAGGTTGCAAATTGAATTATTGTGCATATCCTTCGCATGTATAATTCAAAGCACCCCCAGACATGGGATGAGATCCTTCCCTATGTCCATCATAGCTACAATCGAGCTCTTCATATCTCAACTGACCATAACCCCTTTCAGGTGTGGTTGGGATTCCAACCATTGGGTCCCATAGATGTTGCACTTCCGCTTGCAGTCAGCTCGACTGACTCATCTCCTGCTCCAAATGAAGCTGACAAAGTCACCTAGTTCATTGAGGAGATCCAACACATCCACCAACAGGTTCACGATATCCTACAGAAGTCCAATGACAAGTTCAAACAACACCATGATCAACATCGGGTGCCACATACGTTTCATGTGGGCGACAAAGTTTGGTTGCATTTTCATAAAGAAATCCTTACAGGACCCCATCAGAAGTTTCAACCACTCTAATATGGGCCCTACATTATCACAAGGGAAATGGGGGATAATGATTTCGAGCTCAACATTCCTTCTTTCCTTGGCCTGCACCTAGTGCTCAATGTGGATCTCCTTCGCCCTTATTTTCCACCATTATTGGACACCTCAGCAGTAGCAGAACAATTGAGACCAACAGAGCTCAACCCCAACTACATAAAATAGGCATCCCATGATCAGATAATGGACACAAATATCAAGGGCACTCGATAACAAAGGATCTATCTTTATCGAGTTGTCAAAGTAGGGAAGCTCCTGCACCAAGGCAAGTGGATCACCCAGGGAAAAATTCAACAGAAATTTCCTCATCTGATGGGGGACCTCAATGAAATGGATACAATTTCTTCCTAAGGATGGAGGATTGATCCATATGGATATCGGTGGCCACCCACCTTTTCCAACTGGCTCAAAACCGTTTTCTGCCAATTTTGGTAATTTACTATTTTTAGTAGTTTTCACTTCGAGATCCGTTTTGAGGCCCTAAACGATGTTTTTTGGGAAAATAAGTTTGCAATATCAATATTCCTTCATTATTGTGCCTAAAATGAATATCTTCAATGATACCTTTCCAACGGGCTATCATACGCCTAAACCAGAGATCGTATGCAAAATTTACGACCCCACGAAGTTGATGTACTAACTTACCCAAACGGGGCCCACAGGACGTTTGGCGCTTCATCTCCTAGGGTTAGGTTTTTGGATGTCTAGGGTTTTTGATATTCCTTATTATTGTAAAAATGCCTTCAGAGCATCATTTTAATCATCTTCTTGCGAATGAGCGCAACCGTCACATCTCTTCTCAGAGATAAGCCACCACCATTCCAGCAAGCTTGTTTCTGCTGCATTTTACATTTTTCAGCTTATTTCATCATTGAATAGAAAACCAGTTTTACTGTATCTCTGTTATTGTGTGTTAACCATCTATTAATAATCTGTATTCATTTTTTTCTTCTCATAAAATACAGATCAATTATTCAGTCAGATATGAATCAATATAACGCAGAGATATCCAAACACAAGAAGTCGCAAAGACAATCAGTCAGCCATGAATCAATCAACTGGGGTATACAACTAGGCAAAATATCCTTCGCTCATCATCCACGCACAAAAAAGAATGGCATTAGGATCTATAGGTCTATTAACATGGAAGTGACGACCGTTGATCTGACTCCTGGCCGACTACTCATGCATGGACTAATGATCTAGGGATTAAGACGAAAGGTAAAGCACAAACTCTTCAAATATTCAATAAAACAACAGAGCAGTCATAGCAATCAAGGATCACTATCCAAGGTGATCAATTGATATAGGGAGTGTAAGGCAATGATGATTTTAGGTTCTCAAAAAAATTCTAATTAAAACACTTTTCTTCACACCATAAAAGTACAGAAATGGAAGCGCAAGATCCACAGTAATCTACCATTCAAAATAAGAGCATGTGTACCGTAGCCCAAGTCGTTGTCCCACATGCTCCATTCCACTCCTGCTTATCGATCGTTGTGACTTCACCAGTACCTCTCAGCCAACTCTATGGGTACTCTTCTCCCCCCTTATTCCCCCTAGCCGCAAAGGGGCCACGCACACTAACCAAACAACAACTAGCTCCCAACCCACCTCACAAGGCCGAGCTAGCACTCGTCTCTGAGATGGGTATCCAAACCCCCACAAGATAAGTCAGTCAAGTCAACAATTATGCAGTATAACGTTATACATCAGTAGCCATCCATACTCCTCCTCCCTCCTTTATATAGAGTTTCTATGTGATTTCTTTCCCAAATTCCCATTTAATTTATTTGTCAATAATTTAATTTAGAAATAATCTCCCCCGTACACATATCACCCATCCCCTTAGTTGCACAAGAAATTAATTTCATTAATTATTTAATTACTCCTATTTATCTCACCCACCCAAAAGCATTCCTAGAATCGCTCCTAGGTGTCCCCATATTTTCTTACACATTTTAATGACTTACGTTGTTACTAAATTCCTAGTTGAGTTCAAATTAGAAAGTTATTAATGGCAAGATTCCTTGGTAAGTTAGTCATTCTTCTTTTTCTTATGTTTCCATTTTTCTATATGTTTCCCCCTTTACCCTTAGTTTCTAAATTCTTTTTAAGCTTCCTTCTTTTCCCTTTTTATCTACAACTCAGATAAGCAAGTGTAGAAAATAACCTTTTTCCCCTCTTCCCTTTTAATTAATAAATTTTAAGTAGCATAAGTAGAAAAACAATCAATTCCCTTTTAAAATTTTAATCCCTCAAAGTAATTTGATTTTAATAAATTAATTGAGTTTCTTACCCCCTTCTTGTCACATGTTTAATCATGATTATTATTATTATTATTATTATTATTTTACCACAAGTATCACATAGACCTAGATTTTGTTTTCATAGGTTGGGCGACATTTTAACTAGGGTAATTATTTTTAAATATTTCTTATCACATTCTTCGTTCTAAGGCCATATAGGTTTATTCACTTACAAGTTAAAAAAAGGTGATGTGCCCTCTAGGATGCAGTAGGTGCTCCAAGGGTGCACTCACCTCATTTTTTTTTTCATTGCACCATGTGACCTTCAGGACGCACTACGTGCTCCAAGCATTCCACTCGCCTCTTTTTTATTTCCTTGCGTGACGTGCCCTTTAAGACACACTACATGCTCCAAGGGTTCCACTCGCCTCTTTTTTTTTTCCTTGCATGACGTTCCCTTCAGGATGCACTACATGCTCCAAGGGTTCCACTAACCTCTTTCTGTTTTCCTACCATGACGTGCCCTTCAGGACCCACTACGTGCTCCAAGGGTGTTACTTGCCTCTTGAATGACTTGGTAGACATCAAAAACACCTGGAGTCAAAACTCCACAAGGTGATATTGTGGGAGACTAAGGGCCTCTAAGGAATAACGCCTCTTCCTTACTGCGTTCCCTTTATAATCATTGTGAGAGACTATTGCAGTCTTCCCTCATGACATATTAAGTGTTCTCGAACTAGGTAATCGTTAACCTATAGTTCAAGCCACGACGGGAGTGCTAGTGGCATGCGACAGGGATATTGTCCACACCTCTCCCTCAACGTCTCTGGTTAGCGTGTGTGACCCCTCTACTCTACATTTGAGTCTGGTTGGCAAGCTATCATTAGTCTGTATCATCAATGAATCATGTCAGAAATAAAATCCATAACCATAACATCCGATCAGATGCACATATGTCATATATACAACAATCAAACACCAATAGTCCACTCCCTGACTCGATACGAAGTCTAAAGGTTTCATCGATGCCTCTGCATCCTTGAGTTCCAAATCCTACACACTCAGGAGAACCGAGTCAATAACACCTGTCTAAGTCAATACAAAAAAATAACATACAATCACATCCATAATGCCTCATAATCATAATCAACATCCAATAGTATAATAATCTGGATCACTTGCAAGCAGGTGTCCTCAAAGAATAAGTTTACGCAGTGTGTGCAAGAGCAGGATGTTACATACACCCCCTTTTGGTATAAACTATTTCCCGAAGTTTCAAAGTATAAAAGTTTCGAAATAGTGTGTATCACAGTATCATAAGTTTATCTATCAAACAAAAAAAGAAACTGCTGGCGCATATCATAATCGTCCTCCCAGGTCATCGAGTGCAGACTACAATTGTCCCACTTGAACTTGACTTGATCTACCATTCGACACCGTAGCTTTCAAATGCGATGATCGAGGATGAGGATCAGCTCAACTATGAGCACACCCTCATCCGACACCTGTAAGGTGATCAAGTCAAAACATGTGTAGGATTATTAATCATAATGTCTCAAACAAAGACGTGAAAGACATCATGCATACGCCTCAAAGAATCAGGAAAGGCTAGTGAATAGGCCATGGGCGTCTCCTTTCCACAATATTATAGGATTCCACGAACCTAAGAGATATTTTATCCCCTTTTCCAAACTTGATCGAGTTCCAGTGCGATTCCAACAGCAAGAACACTCGATCACCACATCGTAACTACGGTCAACACGACGTGCATCAACATAACTCTTTTGTCGATCCTACACTTCCTTGATCCTTTGTCTTATGGTTTCCTTTTAATCTTCAATTTCTTGGATTTCTTCTAGTCCCACTAGAAACCTATCTTCAAGCTGATCCCAACTCAAATGCGTCAGACATGATCACCCATAAAGAAACTTCCAGGGCACCATCTTAATGGTGCTTTGGTAACTATTTTTATATGCAAATTCTACCAGTGGCAAGAATTATTCCTAACGTTTATGTTGGTCCATCACATACATGCGCAACATGTATTCCAAGATTTGGTTTGTTATTTTGGTATGCCTGTCTGTCTCCGGTTGATACGCAATACTAAAGTTAAGTTGGGTTCCCAAGGCCTCTTGGAAACTAGTCGAAAATTGTTCAGGTAACACTGATCCTCGATCAGATATAATCCTCTTAGGCACACCATGCAACCTCACAATCTCACTGATAAAAACTCTAGCTATGTTAGGTTCCTGATACGTTGTGTGCACATGAATAAAATGATCACTCTTCATCAGAGCGTCGACTACCGTAAAATTGAGTCATGTCTCCTTGTCGTTAGTGGAAATCCAACAATGAATTCCATTGAAAGTGTTATCACACTAAGTCACCTTGG
>JASDQU010306858.1:41283-59950 GCA_032191745.1 Picea mariana | reverse complement strand
CCATCTATTGTATTGATCTTACATTGCTCATAATAAAAAGGTCAGATCTTTGCTTGTGCTTCTACATCTTGAATATATTGTGATCTTCATGTGTTGATGAATCTTGTATACACTTAAAACTCAATAAATTAGTAGTAGTTAGTGATTCCAAGAAAGAATTTGGCTTGGGATCATTACATTCAACAACTTTAGGAGTGTTATCCATTACAAAAATGATATTATACTAATAGTTATTGGGCTTGAATGTATTGAGAATGAGATCATGTTTTTGGGGAAGTGTGCTGAAATTTATCCTACTCAACACTTGACAATTAGCTCAAAATAAAATCACTTTATCTACTAAAAGAACAATTGAGTAATCAACTAAACATGGAGTGGAAGCACAAATAAGGAAACAAAATAAAACACATAAGAAAACCAAAAGTTTTGGGTATAAACCAATGGAAAAATACCATAGGGGAAACCAGTGCTAAGAATGATTTTATTATGCTAAAATCAAGGCTCTCGTAATAGGGATAATGGCCCACTGAGAGAAATACAAATGAAGACTAACCTAGCAAGGTCTAACCTTCTATATAACTAGTTCTAACATGTTTTTTGAGGAATACACGATTCACCTTCTTGGGAATCTTGTAAGTACATGATTCACTTCATTGTGAACTGTGTATCGATACAAAAAACTTATATGGAAATTTCCATATGATATAACACTCTCATGTGGCTTCCTTAGAATGAAACCTCCCTACGTAAGCCTCTTATCTCTCTTCTCCTTGACCTAATATATATATGGAATTCCTTCTCCTTCCCTATCTAAGATCCTCTTGAATTTTTCAAGTGTCTATCAAGTTTAGAGTGTCTTTCTCCTTCAACCTAGCCTTGATTTTATAATTGTGAGTTGTAATCTATTTCTAATCTCAAAAGTGATATATGGTTGATATTAATTCTCACACTCACTTGAGATTTAGATTACATGCTACATGATAAGCACTTTTAATATGTTACTTAAATAACTCAATCAACTAATTACATAATTAATTAATAAAATCAATTTGCTTTAATAATTCATTTAATTAAAGTAAATTCAAGAGTAGAAGGATTTGAAAAATTTCCACATGTATAGACACATATACCTGTGCCAAAATACATGTCCGATGCTACCACTAACATCAACACTCCCTCTCAGGGAGGAAGGTATTCTGCACCACTCCAAGTATGTATCTAAAGAATGCAAAGTTCCCTTTATCCAAGGGCTTGGTCGGAATATGTGTAACCTTCTCATTTATGGAAATATATTGAGGCTTCATTTCTCCTTTCTGGATCCTATCCTGAATGAAGTGATATGTTACCTCAATATTCTTGGACCTATCATGGAATAATGGATTCTTAGAGAGTTTGATACAACTATGATTATCACAGTATATCACCATAGGATCCAACTCCTGACCAAATAATCTTGTAGGCAATTGCGAATCCAAATGGCTTCATAGATAGAAATACTCCCTTCCATATACTCTACCTCTATTGAACTGAGTGCTATAGAAGTATGCTTCCTACTGAACCTAGTAATCACTGCTAATTCCAGGCTGAAGAAACACCCCTAGGTGCTTTTTCTATCTACCACACTACCTACCTGATTCGAGTCTATATATCCCTAAAACTCTAATCCATCTCTCCTAAGATATCTCAACCATACTCCTTTGTACCTCTCAAGTACCTGAGCACATGCTTTTATATGATCCAATGCACCTTCCTTGGCTCTACCATGAACTGACTAAAGGTGTTAACAACAAAACAAACATCTATCCTGGTGTTGACCAAATACTTCAAGGACCTTACCAGATGCTTGTATATCTTGGGATCCACCAACTCTGAATCTAAAGTGTCAATATTCTTCATATTGGTAATGATATGTGTATCCATTATTTGACAGTCCTCCATCTTGAATCTCCTCAAGATATCTACTACATATTTCCCTTGTCCAAGGGATATCTCTTTGATACCTTCCATACCTCTAACCCCAAGAAATAATGCATCAAGCCAATGTCCTTCAACTTGAACTCACTATCCAAATCTACTTTTCACCTTGCAATAATATCCTCTGCACCTGTGAGAAATAAATCATCAACGTACAAAACCAATAGGAGAGGATCCTCTCCAACAAGTATGAAGCACAAGTTAGGATCCACCTCACTCTTGGTAAATCCCATACTATGCAAGTATCCATCGATCCTAGAATACCATTCCCCGGGTTCCTGTTTGAGTTTATACAAGGCTTTCTTAAGCCTACACACATGAGAATCCCTCTCATGTACCTCAAATCCATGAGGTTTCTCTATGTATACTTCCTCCTCAATGATCTCGTTGAGGAACGTTGTTCTTACATCCATATGATGTATCCTTTGGTTCATAACTAAAGCAATATAAATAATATCTCAAATAGAAGCATACCTAGTGGCTGGAGTGTTGGATATATGGGATGACTTGGGTTCTACCTTATTTCTCCAACAAAACCCTTTTCACCATCGACCCTTCTGGTAAACCAGAAGGATACACCATACACGGAGTGCATAGTGCAGTCTCACCCGAGATAACTTATGGGTGACTGCAGGGCACATATGTCTGCAATCATGGAAGGGGTTGGGGATGCTATTTTTACATATCCTTCCTTTTTAACATACATTCTACCATAAAATTCATCATAACATTCATTATACTAGTGCATGTTGTAAATAAACCCTAAAAGATGCATTCATATAACCATTCTTTCATTATAAATAATGTAAAAATAACACATCACACATAAAGAAACCATTTTATTATGGTTCACCATCCCCTAGGATATGTCCACAAAGCTCTTCTTCTTATTTATTATTCTCCATCAAAATAGCGTTGTGCGCATTACATCAAAGGGTGCATTTGGAATGCACATAATTTTAGTGGTGAGGAGGACCAGTGTTGCACGAAGATCCAAAACTTGTGACTTGACCCTCAGTTATATCTCAACATTAACTCGATCTGAGCTCCTCATCTCTTAGCAATACAAAAACTCAGACTAAAAAAGAACTCTCCAAAATAGACTTTCCGCGCACAATTTTTAGGGTAGCTCATCCCAAGATATCTCGTATCTACCTCATACATCATATTTATACTACAAAATAGGTAAACACCATCGTATTATGACTCCAAAACCATAACTTTAAGTGGACTCCACTTGTCCACTTTCTAAATATCTTTTGTGTCTTTGGTCTCCGATCCAACTCTTCCTTGCATTGATCTTCGTTCTTTCTCAGTGTGGTACCTCCTTTTCCCCTTGTTGTTCTTATCTTCCTTCTTTTCTGGTGCACACTGCTTCCTTCGGTCCATTATGCACTTAAATCCAAAAAATTTCTTCTTCAACAGGCCCCCAACACTAACCTATAGCTCATCCCAATCCACTTAGGAAGTGTGTTCTTTCTGCACTGATTTCTCCAACTCTTAAATTTGCTTCATTAATTCATCCACTTTTTTCTTAGCCTACGTGCTTTTCTCTGTCAAGGTCTCCATGACCTGCATTGCAACGTTCTCCTTCAACACTTGTATGACTTCTATATGTACCTACTCCATTCTCACTTTCTCCATTTCCAACATTTTTATCATCTGTTCTGCTTGTTCTTGAAGGGCCCCCAACTGATCCTATTTAATTTTTCGTTCTTCCTGGATTGTATTTATTTCTACTTGCATGTTTTTCATCTCTCACGTGACCCTCAGTCTAAGGGATATGGGCATTGTTTTATGTCGTTTCTTCAAATCCCGAACTTCAATGTTCATGTTTTCTTCTCTTTGCTCTAGGTTTTGGATCCTCTTATCTTCTGCTAGACTTGTCCATATTTGCATTGTCCTCTCATAAAGTTTTGTTACTTCCTTGACTTCCAGTGAAAGAAGATCAATTTGTTCTATTTCCTGCTACTCCCTTTTGGATCTGACTTCTGGTGGGGTATTGGGTATCATTTTATCTACTAATTCTCTTATATCCTTCTTGTACCCATCCATCGCCTACGTGATCTTCTGTATCTTCTCTTCTACACTTATTTCCCTTGCTTATGCGCTCTTTGGAATTGTCTGGAAGAATTTCTCAAGTCTTTCCTCCAATCTATCTTCATGAAGTTTTTCTTCATAGCATTCCAGTGACACCTCTGTGAGAAAGGTCTCCATTACTTCCTTAGCTTCCCTAGTTGTTTCTAAATTTTTGGCATCCATCCTTGGTTTGGATTGTACCTCATGTGCCATGCTTATCTACAATTTAAATAGGGCCTTTGCTGGAATCTTGGATAACACCAAGTCCAACTATTCGACATCCTTGATGGGTCGATGCTTGCTCGTCTACTTGTAACATACTTTGACGTATCTGGAATGTCGCACTCCCCACTATTTCTGTTAGGAATGTCTCCTTCTCTCCTTGAATTGGTGCATGTTGCATTGTGCTACTTTGATGTGTGATAATGAGCTGAAGTTTTCCAAAACTGCTTTAACTTCCAATATCTTCTCCATGATTTATTCTCCCTGAGATTCCATGACATAGAGTGCTTCCTCTCCTCGGTCTTGTACCTTATCAAATACTAAATATGCATCTTATTCTATGATTTTAAGCTCAATGGGCATCTTTCTTACCCTCATATTCTTCCTTTGTTTGCCCATTTGCATGGTTGATTTCCTCTTTTTTGTCTCTGAAGGTTTCTTGAACTATGGTATACTTCCAAAATGTTTCTCATGAGTTGAGATGCCATCTTTATTTTGTGCTTCCCCATTGGTTCTTTCTTCTCTATCAATTCCTAGCACTGAGGCTCTTGGTATTTTTTCCTTCTTCCTTGGTTTCTTTGTTGCTTTTATAGTACTTGTATATTTGTTGTGCTTGACTTATTTTCTAGTATTTGTAGCTGGGATACTAGATTTCTATGTTGTAGTAGCTTCTGATCGTTCCTTTCCCTTCTTCCATTTCTTCCTTTCTACTAGCACCTTCCATTGATATGGCCATTCGATGAGTACCCACTGGACTTATTCTATTGTAATACAAGAATGCATCTTCAACCATGCCTTTTTAGGGTCTCTTTTTTCTTGTATTCATGTGTTATGTATGGATGCCTTGAAATTGGCTATCCCCTCATGTTCCTTCACCACTTCAGGTGAGATTCTCTATGTATTTGCAATCTTCTTCTGTATCTATTGGATAAACATGACAAAAATACTTGTGTTGGATTTCCTTTGCTTGGCATCTGTGTTGTGTCGTAGAGTTTCATACCTCGCTGCACCACATCTTCTTGTTCTTCCACAAAACATTGAATACTTAGGCTGCTCCCATGCATATAGGGATATCAGAATTAACAACCATGAATAGTGGAATTATGTTCCAACATCCTACACATCCCTATAGTCTTCTAAGAATAGGTTAACAAATATGACACCCAACTTAGAAATGTACCTTTTTCGCACTGCACATTTGTTGCGACCACCCCTACAGGTGCATCTTATTTGCAACATTTCCTTAGTATCTTACAGGCCTTCAAATTTATTACAAACTTGGTATCTATGTCATTAATGTGCTTAATTATCATCCTCCCGTTTCCTCTCTCTTTACCAAATTTTTACTTCACTTCTTCTGTAATATATTTTTTGTTTGGTTTTTCATTGAGGTATTTCTTTGGCTTTACCCCATCTGTCAGTAATATTGCCAACTTGGCAATTAATTTGACATCTATTGGGATAGGTATGTCAATCCATATAAATCCTCCATGTACGCACGCCAAGAACTGTTGGAGGCATGCATTGATGTCTCTCCCCCTACCAAAATGAGGTATTTCCAGCAAATTCATTATGTCGGAGTTGTAAAGTCTGGTTATCCATTGTTTAGGCTCCATAATTAGGATTCATGTGGAAGTTGAGCCCATGTTATCCATATAAACATCCTGTGAAAGATTTTGGAACTTGGTGACTTATGTCACATCATGATATGCATACCACAAATTGGGAAAAAATCCCAACATATCTTCTACAACAACGATCGAGTCCGAAGTGCTAGGAACAAAAAACTCAATATGTGTTTGCATGCGCAATGCTACCTTCTACTCTGAAGACCCGAATATTGTTTCATCTAAGGTTTCTTCTTCCTGCATTTCCTCATTCATGGCATGGTCATCCTTGACCTATATGTTTTCCTATGATGCAGGTGTATCAGATTCTATTTTTTCAATATCATTTTTTTCATGTTCACCCTCTGCATGCACCATCCCTAGGGTTTCTATGATAGGGTTTTCTTCCATCCTAGGGTTTTGTCCTTGTGTGGCTTGAATGAATTTGGTCGCTTATTCTTGTGCGTTTTATTCCTCAATCCACATTGGGCTAATGGATTCCATCTCTATAGTGGGAATATCATTCACATTAGCCACTCCGGTCATTTATTCTGACGATCTGTTACTACTATGGGTCCTTCGCATGAGCTGGCTTGGTTTTCCAAACATTGGTGGCACCATATTCTTGTATTCAGGAAAAATAGACTGTAGATCTCGAATGGGTCCTTCACAAACTCTTATTTTCTCGCACTTTTTTTCTCAGTCACTCAAAAATCACAAGTTTTTTGTATTTTCTTGAATTTTCCCCTTTTATAAGCTTTTTCATTAATTCCTTGACACGTCCTTTCTTTTTTGTTCACCAGTTTTCCAGTTTTCCGAGCATTCTTCATCCCATCGTGTGGTGTTTAATTTTCCTGTGTGCAATATTTTGAATTATGTCTCACTAATGTTCTGTCTTCTGCGCCCTATCATTCTCAACTATCTATCTATCACATATTCCTATAACTACTTATTTTTGGATTTTTCTTCATTTTTCTAGTTTTCTCTTCCTTTTTCTTATTTTAACTCCCTATACACTTTCAGTCAACTACAATTTACCAATCCTTGAACTTCCTTGCTTACTAAGTCTTGTAGTTGTACAACACCTCCATCTATGACAAACTTTATCTTATATGGGCCTAGCGAATGCATTCTATGCCTCCCTAGGTATTGCAAATACTTACTATCATAGAGGAGAACCAAATATCCTTCCTTAAAATTCTTCTTCTTGATATGTCTTTCATTCCATTCTTTATCCTTTGTTGTTTGTACCTCCTAATGGAAACTTTCTATGATTTGGTCCTCTTCTAAGTCCATCAATTGAGACAATCTTTCTTGCATTGCATCCCTTTCTGTCATGTATGTAATTGCTGCAATGCACATGCTTGGTATCAAATAATCTAATGGAGCTACTGCTTCCTATCCATACTTCAATATAAAGGGTGTCAACCCTATTATCTTCTTGCATGTATTTCTATAAGCCCAAAGTAAAGTTGGTACCTTCAAATCCCAATATTCTCTATTCACACTATAAATCTTGTTAAAGGCTTCCATTGTTCCATTAGATCAAGGGTGATAAGGAGTGGTCTTCTATTGATGTATCTTAAAATCTTCAAGCATTGCCTCAATTGTATTGTTAATAAAGTGAGTCCCTTGATCACTCATCAATATTCTTGGACATTCAAACCTTGTCACTACATGTTCAAATAAAAAGCGTGTTGTTGTCTTTGTGTTACAATACCTTACCATTGATGCTTCTGTCCATCTAGTCAAGTATTTTGTCACAATAATAATATATATATCTCCTAATCTTATTCCTTATGAATTAATTGGACCTAAAAAATCTATTGCCTACTTATCAAATACTTGCAAAGTAACCTACCATCTCAATGGCATCTCATCCCTCATGGATGGATTCCCAACTCTCTGAAAGACATCATACTTTTGAAAGTATTCCTCTGAATCCTTATGAATAGCTGGCCACCATAATCCTTCGTGCAATACCTTCTGCATAATAGCTTTCCCTACATAGTTTTCTCTAGAAATTCCTTCATGTTATTTTGTAAAATGATGGGCCTTTCATGCTCCATCAAACATTACAGTCTTGAGGCANTCATGTTATTTTGTAAAATGATGGGCCTTTCATGCTCCATCAAACATATCCTTAGAATGTTATCTGCACCAAGTTTTTATAAATGCCCTGCAATCAGTTGATAATCTGCAGCTCTGACTACCAAGTTCTTCTTTTGCATGGTGCTAAATTATTTTGGTACAATGTGTGTACTCAAAAACTCAATAATGTAAGAAAAACACTCATTAGCAATCTGTACTGAAAAAACATGAGCATCAGGAAAGTTATCTTCCAAACTTCTTAGTTCTTCTCCATTGGTTATCCTGGATAAGTGATTTGGTTCTGCATTCAATCTTCCAAGATTCACCACTACTTAAAAATAAAATTCTTGAAACAAGAGTAGACATTTTCATATCCTTCCCCCAAACATTATCTTATCGACTAAATATCTCAGATATGAATGATCTATAAATATATTGAAATGTTTCCCTAATAAGAAATTTATGTATTTCTGCAAAGCATACACCATAGCTAATCCTTCTCTTCTTGTGGTGTTATAGTTTTGTTCCGAGTCTAAAAACTTTCTTCTTGCAAATTCAATAGGGTGATATATATATCACCTTCTCTTGGTTGTATCAATACTTCTCTTAATGATATTGCATATGCATCCACATGCACATGAAATTATTTTTCACAATCTGGAAACACTAAAATTGGCGCAATAACCTTCTTCTCCTTCAAAATATCCAAACTCTATTGGCATTCATCATTCCACTGATACTTAGTGTCCTTCTCCAAAAAATTATCCATTGACGTAGTAACCTGTTCATATCCCCTAATGAACTTCATGTAATACCCTGTATGGCCCAATGTACTCTTCAACTGGCACACTGACTTCAGTGGTGCTAAGTTAACTATGACAACAATTTCAATAGGATCAACTAGTAGACCCTGTTTACACACCACATGTCCTAACAAAATCCCAAAAGGTGCATTGAAAATACATTTCTTAATATTTAATGATATCTAACAGTGTTTGTATCTGTCTAGCATGTAGCATCCCCAACAACCAAATGGGCTATGGAAACCAAAAATTCAAACTTTGATACCAAATTAAAGCATACAAATACTTTGTATATACACAGATTCATACATAATAATAATAAAAATACACATGAAACACACACAAGAAAAAATACCATAAAAATAAATGCATAAATAATAATGCAAGACATAATTTAACACACAATTGACACTTATCTTGATAAAAATATCACGAACTGCATGTAGAACCTCCACGTTCCTCCCACCCTTATAACACACTTCTCAAAACTCTCAGCAGTGGGTCACCCTCGAGCTGGGGCTAAGCTCCATCCAGGTAAAGGAATTCCTAACCAAGATGATGTATCTCAGACAATAGGAAAAACTTAGTCACATGTGTCAATTTGAACTAACATCCTACAGTCCCTCATTCCCCACATGCCTATCCCACCCCATGAAGTGTTCCCCTTCTCCGTGCAACAGTCCCTCGACTGCCCCACTTTCTTTCTGGGGCTTCAACAACAGGCCAGACATGAAGTCTCAGATCCCTATAGTTGCAGTTTGGGACCTTTGGGAAATCAATTCCCAACATTTGTCTCACCTAGAGAGAATTTATCATGGGCCTAACAACCCACCTCTTCAATATCCCATGGGCCTAACAACCTGCTTCTTCAATCCAACTCCTAATATAACCAGGTACATGTATAGGTACGGGTATAGTGACAAGAAGGTATGGAGGGAAAATGAATGAGTGAGTGAAAGATGATGGAATGATGAGAAAATGAACTAAGTCCAAACTATATGTATGCATGTTCCCAACTTGACACTTTTCATGTTGAGAAATCCCTTGGCCCACTTGTCCCCATCCTTAGAAATTATCCTTAACGTTTACCCCCCTTTCCCTATCTAGTGGAGTTTATGCCCCCATACTCTTTTACATGGTTGGTCTACCGTAGTGATGTGTTTTTCATTACTATTTGCATGTGATTTACATATATAATACAAACATATTTTCCATTTTGTATCTAGGCTCACCAACCTAAAAAACATGAACATATACACAAAGAATCTCTATCCTCAATATCGCGAACTAAAGTTTCTATGCATGGTATCCTAGGATGTGTGCAATTCTTCTTTTAGTGCACAACACATATGCACGCTATATTATGGAATGCACATACAACACTAATTCCAAGACTTGATACAAATAGCTCACCGACTTATATACATACGTACATTTATATTTACATTTATAGTTGGGATTTGGACTAGGAGAATTACATTGCCCTCCCCCTTATTTATGCATTTTCCTCAATGCATTATATACACATATACAACCAAAATTTCAAAAATATTAAAAAATATGCGGGTATTTTTCCTGCATAGCATCTTCATGCTCCCAATTTTCATCTTTAGGACCATACCAGATCCATTGGACCTTTACTAAATCTATGGCTCAATTCCAAAGATACTTGATATTTCGATCCAATATGCACACCAGATGCCCTTGAAAGGAACTTTCTTGCTCCACCTGAATCACATTCCAATCAATGACATGATTAGCATCAGATATATACTTTTTGATCAATGATACATGTAATACATTATAAATAGACATTGATGCAGGCAAGGTAAGCATGTATTCTATAGGCCCAATCCTTTCTAGGATTTCAAGCGACCCACAATAATGAGCTGCCAACTTTGAACAATTTCCCAACTTCAGAGAACTTTTGTTGGCCTTTAATTTCAAGAACACATTGTCACCCACTTTAAATTCCATGTGAGTTCTTCCCTTATAAACAATTTTTTTTCTCCTATCTTTGGAAGCCTTTAAATTCTATTTTATTTTCATTATTTTCTCTTCCAATTCCTTGAGAAATTATTTCCCAACCACTTTTCTATTTATTGGGTTGTCACAACTTACCAGTGTGTTTCACCTTCTTCCATAAAGTGCCTGAAATGGGATCATCTTTAGAGATTCTTGGTACCCATTGTTATAAGAAAACTCTACCAAATGTAGGTAGTCTTCCCATTTTTATGGTTTATCCATCACACATGTCCTCAACATATCCTCAATCACTTGATTCACCCTCTCTGTTTTCTCATCTGACTCTGGATGATAAGTTGTGCTAAAATTCAAATTTGCTCCAAATCCCTTGAATAATCCTCTTCAAATATTTGATGTAAAATTTAGATCTCTATCACACACAATTGTCTTGGGTATACCATGTAGTCGATCAACCCTCTCATATAAATATCAACAATATTGGTTTCCTTGTGGGTGAGATTTACTGGGATAAAATGGGCAACTTTAGTTAGCTTATCCACCACTACCATTATAGAATCATGTTCCTTGTTTGTTCTAGGACGTTTGGTGATGAAATCCATTTTTACAACTTCTCATTTCCACTTGGGAATTTGAAATGGTTGTAGAAAACTATCTGGGTGTCTATGTTCATCCTTGACCTTTTGACACTCCAAACACTTGGCAATAAAATCAACAACTTCTTTCTTCATGCATGGACAATAATATTGGTTCTTAATAGCTGCAATAGTTTTCTGATAACCTAGGTTCCCAACATAAGGTACAATATTCATTTCTCTCAATATCATATTTTTCAATTCCTGGGAATTTGGTACATAAATTATTCCCTTGTACATGAGAATTTCATCATTTTCTAGCCTGTAGTGTTCAATTTTCTACTACAAAATACCTTGTTGTAATTTTGTTATTATTTCCATGTATTGCAAATCTGATTTTGCAGCCTCTAAGATTCTATCTTTCAAATATTATCAATACATGCTAATGGTTGTAGCATGCAACTCATGCACCCTTATGTTAAGTGCATCAACCACCTTGTTCTCTTTCCCTTTGATATGATTTATATCAAAGTCATATTCATTGAGGAATTCTAACCACCTGTTTTTCCTAGCATTTAGAGTTGGTTTTCCAAATAAATATGTCATACCACTATGGTCTATCCTCAACTTGAATATTTTCCCCATGAGGTAGCACCTCCACATATTCAAGGAATGCACTATAACTGCCAACTCCAAATCATGAGTAGCATAGTGCCTTTCATGATCCTTCAACTTCCTTGATTCATAGCATACCACATACCCATTCTAACTAAGGACTCCACCAAGCCACTCTTTGCATGCATCAATGCATACAATGAAATATTCATTTGGATCAAAAATACTTAGTATTGGAGAACTTGTTAATAAAGGATTCAAGTGTTGGAAACTCTTTTCACAATCCAGTTCCACTAAAACTTCACACCCTTCTTTTGCAAGGAGGTGATTGGGTGTGAAATATTTGAGAATCATTCAATAAATCTCCTATAGTAGCCTGGAAGGCCCATGAATGAGCTGAACTTTTTCACATTATTTGGCATTGACCATCCTCTAATGGCCTCTATCTTCTCAGGATCCACTAATATCCCTTCCTCTGAAATGGTATGTCCCAAATAATGAATTTTCTTTTGATAGAATGAGCACTTGCTCAATTTGGAATAAAACTGATGCTCCCTTAATACTTGTAATACCATCCTCAAGTTTTTCTCATTCTCTTCCTATGACTTATAATATATAAGAATGTCATCCAAAAATACAATGGAAAACGTATATAAGTATTCTCTGAAAATACCATTCATTAAACACATGAAGACAACTGGTTCATTTGATAACTCAAATGGCACCATTGTGAACTCATAAAGACCATACCTTGTTTGGAAAACAATCTTACCAATGTCTTCATATTTATTTATTACTTAATGATAGCCTGACTCGAGATCAATATTAGAGAATATTTTTTCATCTTTCAGCTGATCAAAGAGGTCATCGATTCTTGGAAAAGGATATGTGTTCTTCATAGTTACCTTGTTAAACTGCCTGAAGTCAATGCAAAGTCTCAACGTTCCATCCTTTTTATTCACAAATAATAATGGGGCACCACAAAGTGACACACTTGGGCATATATACCCCTTCTTCAAAAGCTCTTCAAGTTGCATTTATAATTCCTTCAATTCTAGTGTACTCATCCTGTAAGGGGTCTTGGATACTGGGGCTACTCCAGGCATCATATTGATGGAGAAAGCAATGTCTCTTTTAGGGGGTAATCCTAGTATTATTTAAATACATCTTCAAAATCTTTTAGGACTGCATAATATGCCATATTTGACACCTTATATTTAGGTGTTTCTTCCATATGTGTTGCAAATATTTGACACCCTTTTTTGCAACTTTTCTTCGGTTGTAATGATGAAATTTCTCTGAAGGTTACTGCCATGGGAATTCCCTATATTGTCCTTAACTTCCCTTCCTCATCCAAGAAATTAAATTCCTTATTATAATAGTCTAGGACAACATGATGTTGGTCCAACTAATCCATACCAATTAGGTAGTCATGGGAACCTAAAGGTATGATGTTCAAATATGCCTTGGTGGTCATTCCATCCATGTCCATTGGACATGCCTTAACCATCTCATTAATTTTTCTTTTAGCTCCGGTATCCAACTGCACCAACCAAAATTTCTCAATCTTTCTTCTTGGAAAATGCAATATTTCCACCATATTAGGATCTAGATAACTATGACTAGCTCTGATCCAGGTGGATATCAGTGGCCACCCACCTTTTCCAGCAGGCTCAAAATAGTTTTCTGGCAATTTTGGCAATTTACTATTTTTAGCAGTTTTTAACTTCCAGGGCCATTTTGAGGGCCCAATGAAGGTTTTTTGAGATAGAGTTTCTTAATGATATCCAAAGGAATAATTGAGCCCCCAAAATTAATCTCCTCAATGATACCTTTCCAATGAGCTATCACACACCTAAAATGGAGATCGTATGCAAAAGTTACTACCCCAGGAAGTTGATGTACTCACTTACCCAAACGGGGCCCACATGACTTTTGGTGCTTCATCTCCTAGGGTTAGGTTTTTGGATGTCTAGGGTTTTTGGCATTCCTGCTTATTGTAAAAATGCCTTTAGAGCCTCATTGTAATCATCTTCTTGCGAATGCGAGTAGCCATCACATCTCTTCTTAGAGATAAGCTGCCACCATTTTAGCGAGTCTTTCATTTTGTATTTTTACAGTCTCTGTACATTTATTTCATTAATAGAAATTGTGTATTACTGTATCTTTGTTTTTATGGTTGCATCTCTAATATATTTATGTTATATTATTGGATATACATGATATCTTTGTGCATTTATTTATTATATCTCCGCTCTCATTTCGTGCTGAAAATAATCCAGATCAAGCTCCTGAATCAATTAAAATAACAATGGTTTTCTTGTTGATCTTACCTTCCACTTCAATCATATGTGATTGAAAGTCATATTTCTTTTTCTCCAGGGATACGTATATCCTAGGTATATTTCTTCCCATGTATTCCACTATATTATCTTGTTGTACATTGTGAATAGTCCTCCCTTTTTCACCTCAGTGAAGACAATCTATGTACATATGATCTCTCCCACAACTCCAACATTGAATAGGTGGTTTCTTTGGTCTTTGCCCCGCTGTCTCATTCATTCTAGGTTCTCTAGAATATGGTTATCTTTGAGAATTATATATGAAGAATGGTTTATTAGTACTATTATGACACTAAGTCGCCTTGGGTCTCTTAGTTTGTTTTTGTTAAAAAAGAAAAATTATAAAAAAAAAACCTTAGATTCTTATTTTCTCTTTAAAATAAATTTCTCATTCATTAAATGTTATTTATGATAGGACCCCTTAGGATGACTAAACCTTTGATTCATAGCTCATGTGTTGATCTATAGTTCAATTTTTGGTCCTTAAACCCTTATGAGCTCATGGTCTATTCTTTATGTCCCCTCTCGTGATTCATCTCTAGGTTGAAACCTCCCATGACTAGGATGATGTGACATACCTCTCTCATCACTCATGACCTTATATGCATACCTCATCATCCCCACTCACCTGTCCAATCATTTTTTGATTTGGAGAACGTTTCCCACTCAACAAGCATTTCCATAGCACCTATCGCAATTATCATGCACCCACTCCAAGTCATGATTGCCACGACTGATACCTTAACCCTTGTTTTCAGTGCCTGAGGTCGGTTGAAATGATTTCAAAAGATCTTGCATTTATGATCCTTGGTAACAATTTATAAATTTGAAAAGTTCAGCAGTGATGCACTATGTAAGTTTGCCAGTTCAGATCAAACGATCACATGTCCACTAAATCCGATGCTGTGAGAGATTTCAGGGCCGAAGTTTCCTCAATCTCATCCTAAGTTCACACTAAGGAGCTCAACAGTTGTCGACTTCACAGGTATCCTGTGCAACCTCCTTCGCATATTAATTTTCATAGGAGACTTGTGCTTAGGTTTCGGTTTGCTAAGCTTGCAGGGTAGTATGGGAGCCATATTTGCATTCTTGTAAACATCTTCGCTCATATCCATAGTTTGATTATTGTGGTTAGTCATAGCCTTTGAAAGTCACAGGCCTGAAATAGCCTATCCTCTGTGTATGTGTTGCACTACACAGAGGCACTGCTTAAACCTCTCTGATTATCCTTTGCTTCTTTTCATCCTGTATGAAGAGTCATTTTGGAATTACTTCCTGATAGTCTACACTCTAAAAACCTGTATAAGCCTAGAAATCCATTTCTCATAGCCAAGTACATTTTCTAAGCAGTGTTAATTTGGAGGGTCATCCTTGTGCTTTTGAAACTTAAATTGAAGTTTTCTAGTCAATAGCATCCCTTACAACCTCTTAAGAACCCTCTTTCTGAGTCATGGATACCCCTCAGTCGAAGAAAGCACACAAAGGTGGCAAGATAGTTCGAATAAACCTGTGGACATGTGCCTTTTTGACATAGAACCCATGGCAAGGGAAATGTTTCGAAGAACAGGATGCCTCTCTTTCTGCCAGAACATGTAGAGAGGCCACTCATAAGTAGCAAAACAATTTGCACTAAATTTTGATGGCAAGAAAACCAGAGTTAGATTTTTGAAATTTGAGGTGACTGAAGCCTCCATCTCAGCTGCAACAGGTATTCCCATTTCAGGAGAAAATCATGGTATTGAGTTCACCTTTCGTTAAAGATCTTTTCAAGCTTGAATACCAAGCCAATGATTTATCTAAGAGTGTGCCAAGGAATCAGTTGATTGACTAGTTTGAAAAAATGTTGAAAATCATACAGAGATATTTTAGTTGTGAAGGGAGATTTAACACCGTGTATCATTACCACATAAGTTTTTTTTTTCATTTTACTGGTAAGGTTCAGATGAATATTCTGTATTACTTGTTGAGAAGTATAGGTAAAATGGAAGATAGGGTGCAAGCCAAATCCAAGGATGTGGACTCCAGTCTTTTCCACTCTAGACTTATCAGGATGCTTGTCTATGAAGAGTTGGGAAAGAAAGAGATCTCCTGGGAGAATTTTTTGGTCTCTTCTCACTTTAAGCTGGACCCAACACCTACCCCCCAATCACAAATTGCAGGCTCTTCATTACCTACCAGTACTAAAATAGGGATCAACAAGAAGAGAAAGGGCAGAGCCCCTGTTTTAGAGATCAATAAGCAGGTCAAAGAAGCTGAGGAGGAGGTATGTCCTTCCCCACATAGATATTTCTCACCACCACCTCGACCAGGGTTAGAAAAAGTTTCATCTTCTACCAAGGTGACATCAAAAAAAGGGAAGAAGATTCTCTTTCCCTCTCCTCCTCCAACAACTAAAATCAAAGGTAAAAGACCTTTCACCAGGTCATCAATTCCTAAGGGGGATTTCAAAGGACAACGTTTACAAGAAAACCCTGTATAGAAAATCAAGTTTAAAGGTACCAAAAGACCTTTGGAGAGGGAAGATGGAATCCCTATGAAGGATTGTAAAAAACCTATGAAAAATAAAGAAAAAGGCTGATGTGCAAGAGAAGAAGCATAAAGTAAAAGGTTTTGAGAAGGCTGATGAAACATGTAAGGAAACTCCTGTACAGATGGAAGAAAAGGATGAGAAGAAGCTTGTTGAGACTGCACATGTCCCCAACCCCCTTGGCAGTCAGACCTACAAAAGACTTATTAAGCAGCTTAGTGATGTAAGGAGAGAAATAACTCATCTCAAAGAAAAAGACATGGTCCACTTGGATCAGATGAATGAGCTCATGACTGGATACAACCATACCCTAGACTTGGCAAGGTTCGTAGCAAGAAAGGCTCTGCCTCTTTGTAAATAGTTGAAGAATCTTTATAGACAAAACAAGGGTTTTCAGGCTCAGAACAGGAAGCTAAAGGTAGAACTGAAGCATTTCCAAGATGAAGTAACCCAAAAGAATTTACAGGTGTTGTTTGAGGATGCAATTAAAGATGGAAAACTAATAGCTCAGGAGAGCACAACTATACTGAAGAAGCCTACCAATGCTAAGAAGAAAAAGTCTATTGAGTTAGTTGAAGACACTCTTTCCACCAGGAAGAGTGTGAGGCTAAGTGTTAAAATGACAAAGTAGCTGGTAGTGGTAAACCCCATTTTTGAGAGTTGTTCCTTCTTGGGAAGGTTGACTGATATGCACATATTAATTTTTTCCACCTATACAGGCTTCTAGGAGTTTAACTATATGAATTTTGGAATTTTTTGCCAAGTACTAGTTTCACTTAGTGGTAAAAGAACCTAAGTAAATTGATTTGTCATCATGGAAGGACATAGATAACTCTACACACGTTCAAGAGTCAAAGATGCTACATTTTGGCATAGCTACTCAAACACTTATGCAGACGCAATGTAGGTGGCACTGCGTAAAGGCGTTGCATAATATTTTATAGAATGCAAAATTGTTACACAGGCACTACCCACAGGCGTTGCGTAATATCTTACAGAGAGCAGGTTTACACATAGGCTCTACCCAATTTTGCAATAGAGGACAAATATAGCCGTAGATAGGAAACATAGGGGTGCTACCCATAGGCACTACCTTCTCTCCTTGTTCCATACTAGAGGGCACTACACAAAATTACTACCCAAGGGAGTAGCCAACAAACACCAGGGATCTAGAAAGACTAAGCCAATAGTTTTGGATAAGTTAATAATGGAATAAATGATAGATGTAGTAGTTGGCATGTAGAGGACAACTACAAGATCCAAAGAGACACATGGAAAAACAGGAGCTGAGCAGCAAAAGAGGATCAAAGAAGTTAGAAGCATGATTGGGTTAGGTCACTAACACTTCCCTGTTTTATAGCATAGGCTGTTATCTTAGTTGTTATAATAAATAAATGTTTTGATATTTTTAAGGAAAAGAGGTCATCTCGTACCTCTATTTGTTGCCTCCCTTTCTTGTTATAAATAGATAAGATGAATTGCTTTATGGCGTTCAGATGGTAGAGAAATGCTCCCAAGAAACTGCAATATTTTTTATAAAGTGACTGTGATCTAGTATGTACTGGACTTAAGACTTTTTGACTAATAGAAATCAGCTCTTATTTTAGACTATTTGCTTCTAATGCTAAATGTTCATATTTTAATGCTTCATATGGATGATTGTGGTAATGATATGATGGATGTTTGATCATTTTATTGTCATGGTGTTTATTTAGCTCCTTAGCTTCTAATTTCAAGAAGATCTTGTTTTAAGAAACTTTCTTCCTTTGGGATTTTGTTGACATGATGTTTGCAATAGCTCTTACATTATTCTCATTCAAGTCTTCCTTCTATCCATATTTACTCCCAA
>JASDQU010306858.1:17995-29097 GCA_032191745.1 Picea mariana | reverse complement strand
AAAAATATTTGATGGAATCCCTAGTCCTAGTCAGCCCAGACTACTCCAAGGACTTTCTTATTTTCTCTTTTGCCTCTTTTGATACAGTAGCAACAGTTTTGCTGCAGAAGAACTCTGAAGGCTTAGAGAAGCCCATTGCCTTTTTCAGCCGGGCTTTGAGAGATGCAGAATTAAAATATGACATTATGGATAAGCAAGCCTATGCACTGGTTAAGGATCTTAAGTCCTTCAGAGTTTATGTGCCGCATTCAAGAGTTATTGCTTATGTTCCATCAACTGTTGTAAAACAAATTCTTATTCAGCCTGATATTGATGGAAAACGCAGCAAATGGATTGCTAAGATCCTTGAATTTGATTTAGAAATCATGCATGCCAAATTGGTCAAGGGCCAGGGTTTAACCAAGATGTTGGCTGAATCAAATTGCTCAGCGTTGGGAGTAAATTTCATTGGCTCCTGTTCAAAAAAGTAGCAGATTTAATTAGACAAAAGAGGTGCTCAAGCCAACCCTGTAATCGAAAATTGTAGTTCGTACAAGGACATTATATTTTTCTTATAGAATCTACAACCTCCAAGTGTTATAGAAAAGAACAAGGGGAGAGCATTAAAACTCTAATCGATAAAATATTGCTTGGTTGATAAAATTTTGTATTGGAAGGATCCATTGGGAGTGTTGTTGAGATGCCTAGACCCATGAGAGGCCCAAAGGATTATGTCTGAATTTCATGACAGTTTGTGTGGGGAGCATCATTTTTGGAGGACTACTGCCTACAAGATTCTCAGGGATGGGTATTTCTGGCCTAGTCTATTCACATATGTTTGTGTTAAGATCAGAGCATGTGTTAAATGTTACAAATTTTCTATAAAGAAGAAGCTTAAGTCTTTTCCATTAAATCTTGTAGCAGTTTCAGGACCTTTTCAATAATGGGACTTAGATTTTATCAGGGAAATTCATCCCACTTCTAGTGGCCAACATAGATGGATCTTGACTGCCACAGATTACTTCACTAAGTGGATAGAGGCTATCCCTACTAGGAATGTTTCTCACAATGTGATCATTGGTTTCCTTGAAGACATTATAGCGAGATTTGGTTGTCCAAATAGAATTGTCACTGACAATGCTGGATATTTCAAGGTTGAGCCATTGATTTAGTTATGTGAACAATATGGGATCACATTGATTCATTCAACCCCTTATTATCCACAGGGAAATGTGCTTGCATAATCCTCAAACAAAAGCCTTATTAAGATTGTTAATAAGCTATTGAAGGATAAAAAAAGGGCATGGGATTCAAAACTCATGTTTGATTTATGGGCTGAAAGAGTGACAACAAAGAGGGCCTTGGGCCTTTCTCTTTTCCAGTAGGTGTATGGGGTTGAGGTTGATTCCCCCTCTCAACTCCCCTTGTCTATGGAAAAATTATTCCAAGATTATCAAGGGGAGCCGAATGATATGATCAGGAGGATTCAACATCTGGTTGAAGTGTAGTAGACCCGGGAGCAGCTAGTAGATAAAGCATATGATCATCAACTGAAGATCAAGCAGGCATTCGACAAGAAGGTGAAAAAAGAGGATTTCCAAGTGGGCAATCTGGTGCTCAACTGGGATGCACCAAGGAAGGATAAAGGAAAGCATGGTAAATTTGAAGCTTTATGGATTGGTCATTTCAAAATATCTGAGGTATTCCCTAACCACACTTTCAAGTTATAGAATATGGAGAATGAAGAGGTTTTTGGTGGCCTTGTAAATGGGCATTTCCTGAAAAAGTACTTTTCTTGAGCTTGGAGTGGCTCTTTACATCATTGTAAATATCATTTTCATTTATTTTTGTGTTCCAATAACTAACCCCATATCCCTAGGATAAGGCACTAAATCTACTCATTCTTGGTATCCCGCAGGGGGCATTCCATCTCATGTGGAGCCAATGCTATCACAGTAAGTCTCCTTGGGTATCTTAGTTTGTTTTTGTTAAGAAGAAAAATTAAAAAAAAGAAAAATATTAGATTATTATTTTCTCTTTAAAGTAAATTTCTCATCCATTAAATGTTATTTATGATAGGACCCCTTAGGATGACTAAATCTTTGATTCATAACTCATGTGTTGATCCACAATTCAATTTTTGGTTCTTAAACCCTTATGAGATCATGGCCTATTCTTTATGTCCCCTCTCTTGTTTCATCCCTAGGTTGATACCTCCCATGACCAGGTTGATTTGACACACCTCTCTCCTCACTCATGAACTCGCATGCATACCTCATCATCCCCACTCACCCGTCCAATCATTTTTTGATCTGGAGAACACTTCCCACTCAACAGACATTTCCATTGCACCTGTCATATTTATCATTCATCCACTCCAAGTCAATATTTCCATGACTGATACCTTAATCCTTGTTTTCAGTGCTTGAAGTCGGTTGAAATTCTTTCAAAAGATCTCGCATTTATGATCCTTGGTAATGGTTTCTAAATTTGAAAATTTCAGCAGTGATGCACTGCGTAAGTTTGCAAGTTCATATCAAACGATCGTATGTCCACTAAATCCGATGTTGTGAGATATTTCAGGGCCTAAGTTTCCTCAATCCCATCCTAAGTTCATGTTGAGGAGCTCAACAGTTGTCAACTTCACAGGTATCCTGTGCAACATCCTTCACATATTAATTTTCATCGAAGATTTGTGCTCAGGTTTTGATTTGCTAAGATTGCAGAGTAGTATGGGAGCCATATCTACATTCTTGTAAACATCTTTGCTCATATCCATAGTTTGATTATTGTGGCTAGTTATAGCCTTTGAAAGTCACAGGCCTGAAATAGCCTATCATCTTTGTATGTGTTGCGCTATGTAGAGGAGTTGCTCAAACCTCTCTGATTATCCTTTGCTTCTTTTCATCATGTACAAAGAGTCATTTCATAATTAATTCCTCATAGTCTACACTATGAAAACTTGTATAAGCCTAAAGGTCCATTTCTCATAGCCAAAGTTCATTTTCTAAGCACTGTTAATTTGATGGGGCATACTTGTGCATTTTAGACTTGAATTGAAGCTTTTTGGTCAATATAACCCCTTACAACCTCTTAAGAACCCTCTTTCGTCGTCATGAAGACCCCTTAGTCTAAGAAAGAACACAAAAGTGGCAAGATAGTTCGAACAGAACCTGTGGACATGCGCCTTTTTGACACAGAACCCATGGCAAGGAAAATGTTTCGAATAGAAAGATACTTCTCTTTCTGCCAGAACATGCAGAGAGGCCACTCAGAAGTAGAAAAACAATTTGCACTAAATTTTGATGGCAAGAAAACTAGAGTTGGAGATTTGGAATTTGAGGTGATTGAGGCCTCCATCTCAGCTGCAACAGGGATTCCCATTTCAAGAGAAAATTGGTTCAAGGCCATGGTATTGAGTTCACCTTTCATTAAATATCTTTTCAATCCTAAATACCAAGACAATGGTTTATCTAAGAGTGTACCAAGGAATTCATTGATTGACCAGTTTGACAGAATGTTGAAAATCATATAGAGATATTTTAGTTGTGAAGGGAGATTTAACACCCTGTATCATTACCACATAATGTTGTTGCATTCCACTGGTAAGGTTCAGATGAATATTCCATATTACCTGCTGAGAAGTATAGGTAAAATGGCAGATAGGATGCAAGCCAAATCCAAGGATGTGGACTCCAGTCTTTTCCACTCTGGACTTATTGGGATGCTTTTCTCTGAAGAGTTGGGAAAGAAAGAGATCTCCTAGGAGAATTTTTTTGGTCACTTCTCACTTCAAGATGGACACAACACCTACCCCCCAATCACAAATTGCAGGATCTTCATCACCTACTAGTACTAAAATAGGGATCATCAAGAAGAGAAAGTGCAGAGCCCCTGTTTCAGAGATCAATAAGCAGGTCAAGGAAGCTGAGGAGGAAGTTTGTCCTTCCTCACAAAGATATTTCTCACCACCACCTCCACCAGTGTTAGAATAATTTCCATCTTCTACCAAGGTGACATCAAAAAAAGGGAAGAAGCTTATCTTTCCCTCTCCTCCTCCAACAACTGGAATCAAAGGTAAAAGAACTTTCACTAGGTCATCAATTCCTAAGGGGGATTTTGAAGGACAACCTTTACCAGAAACCCCTATACATAAGAAGAAATTGAAAGGCATTGAAAAATATGTAGAAGAGAAACAAGAAACCCCTGTACAAAAATTCAAGGGTAAAGGTACCAAAAGACCTTTCGAGAGGGAAGATGAAATCCTTGTGAAGGATTGTAAAAAACCTATGAAAAATAAAGAAAAGGTTGTTGTGAAAGAGAAGAAGCATAAAGGAAAAGGTTTTGAGAATACTGATGAAACATGCAAGAAAACTCTTGTACAGATGGAAGAAAAGGATGAGAATAAGCCTTCTGAGACTGCACATGTCACCAACCCCCTTGGCAGCCAGACCTACAAAATACTTATTAAGCAGCTTAGGGATGCAAGGAGAGAAATAACTCATCTCAAAGAAGAAGACAAGGTCCATTTGGCTCAGTTGAATGAGGTTATGACTGGCTACAACCATACCTTTGACTTGGCAAGGTTCGCAGCGAGAAAGGCTCTACCTCTTCGTAAACAGCTGAAGAATCTTTATAGATAGAACAGGGGTTTCCAGACTCATAACAAGAAGCTAAAGGAAGAGATGAAGAATTTCCAAGATGAAATAACCCAAAAGAATTTATAGGTGTTGGTTGAGGCTGCCATTGTAGATGAAAAACCAGTAGCTAAGGAGAGCACAACTATACTAAAGAAGCCTACTAGTGCTAAGAAGAAGAAGTCTATTGAGTTAGTTGAAGACACTCTTTCCACCATAAAGAGTGTGAGGCTAAGTGTTAAAATGAAAAAGTAGATGGTAGTGGTAAACCCCATTTTTTAGAGTTGTTCCTTCTTGGGAAGGTTAACTGATATGCACATATTACGTTTCTCTACCTATACAAGCTTCTAGGTGTTTAACTATATGAATTTTGGAATTTTTTGCTAAGTGCTAGCTTCACTTAGTGGTAAAAGCACCTAAGTAAATTGATTTGTCATCATTAAAGGACATAAACAACTCTACACATGTTCAGGAGTCAAAAACACTTCATTTTTCCATAGCTTCCTAAACCCTTATGCAGACACAACGTAGGTGGCGCTGCGTAATATTTTACAGAACACAGAATTGTCATACATGTTCTACCCACAGGCACTGCGTAATATCTTACAGAGAGCAGGTTCACACATAGTCACTACTCAATTTTTCAAAAGAGGACAAATGTAGTTGTATATATGCAACACAGGGGCGCTACCCATAGGCACTACCTTCTCTCCTTGTTCCATTTTAGGGGGTGCTACATAGAATTGCTACCCAAGGGAGTAGACATCAAACACTAGGGATCTAGGAAGACTAAGCCAACAGTTTTGGATAAGTTAATAATGGAATAAATGACAGAGGTAGCAGTTGGCATGCAAAGGACAACTACAAGCTCCAAAGGGAGACATGGAAAAATAGGAGTTGAGCAACAAAACAGGATCAAAGTAGTTAGAAACATGATTGGGTTTAGTCACCAACACTTCCCTGATTTACAACATAGGTTGTTATCTTAGTTTTAAGAATAAATAAATGTTTTGAGATTTTTAAGGAAAAGAGACCAGCTCGTACCTCTACCTGTTGCCTCCATTTCTTGTTATAAATAGATAGATGAATTTCTTTGATGGGTTCGGATGGTAGAGGAAGGCTCCCAAGAAAATGTAATATTTTTGATAAAGTGACTGTGATCTAGTATGTACTGGGCTTGAGACTATTTGACTTATAGAAATCAGCTCCTATTTATGACTATTTGCTTCTAATGCTAAATGTTCATATTTGAATGCTTCATATGGATGAATGTGGAAATGTTATGATGGATGTTTGATCATTTTATTGTCATGGTGTTTATTTAGCTCCTTAGTTTCTAATTTCAAGAAGATCTTGTTTTAAGAAAATTTCTTCCTTTGGGATTTTGTGGACCTGATGTTTGTAGTAGCTCTTACATTCCTCTCATTCAAGTCTTCCTTCTATCCACATTTACTCCCAAACTACTGGTTGAAATTAGTCAAGACGTTACTTGTTGCTACATGTTAGCCCTATTTCTAAGTGAGGATATTACCATTTCGAGTTTTTTCCATTCGACCTTTCAAAAAACACTCATAGTTTCACATATCATCTGATGGGTACTAGGCTTACCTTCCTTGCAATCATAAGGTGACTCCTAGTGCTAACATAAAGGACCTCCCATTTCAATTCCAGGTGATTGTAGAAATCCTACTGGATGTCTATGCTCAGCTTTTACCTTATGACATTATAGACATTTGGACACATAGTTGACTATGTCTTCCTTCATTCCCTTCTAGAAGAATAAGGGTTTAAGGTTTTCCCTCATCTTCGCGACTCCCGGGTGGGCCAAGTACACTACTCTGTGAGTCTCTTTTAGGATAAAACTCCTCAACTTATCTTTTGGTGGTATGTAAATTTGATTTTCAAATCTCAACAATACATCATCGTCCAATGTAAATCCTTCAAATTGTGGTACCATCATTGTTTTGTCCGATAAAATCCTTGACCTCTTTGTACCAGTCCTCGTCGCATTGTAAATTTAGAATATTCTCACATAGATTCTTCAAAGAGGCATCATCAAAAATATACGAGGTCTATGACTTAATTCATATGCCACTTGGCTCACTGTACCTTTTATGTAAGAAATATCAAAATCGTATTCGCTAAGAAATTCCGACCAATGTCATTGTCATGCGTTTAGGTCGCTTTGCGTAAAGATGTCTTGTAGTCCATAATGGTCCATATTTAGTTCAAATTTGTGTCACACAAGGTAGTGTATCCAAACCTTCAAGGCATAAACAATTGTTAACAACTCCAAATCATGCATTGCATAGTCCTCCTCATGCCTTCTCAACTTCTTCGAAATGTAAGAAATCACCTGATCGTCTTGCATCAAGACTCCATCGAAGCCTTCCTTGGATGAATCAGTGCACACCAAGAAGTCCACATCCATGTCAGGGACCTTTAGTATCGATGTTGTTATCAAAAGCTCATTGATCCTCTGAAATGCCTTCGCGCATTTCTCTATCCAAAGAAACTTCTTGTTCTTCTTATGAAATTCCGTGATTAGATTTTCTATCTTCGAAAATCCATTAATGAATCATCGACAGCATCCTGCTAAAGCCATGAAGCTACGTACTTCTATAAATTTGTTGACGTAGGCCTTTCCATAATATCCTTGACCTTTGCTAGATCCACGATGATACCTTCTTTGGAGATGGCATTCCCTAAGTAGTGAATCTTCGATTGATAAAACAAGCATTTGGACAAATTTCGATACAATTTGTGTTATTGTAGAGACTATAGTAGCAATCATGAGTGCTTGTAATGCTCCTCCATCATTCGAGAGTAAACAAAAATATCATCAATGAATACTTGGACAACCTTGTCCAAGTACTCGTGGAACACCCCGTTCATTAAACTCATAAATATGCCTGGGGTGTTTGTCTGTCCAAACGGTAAAACAGTATTAATGTCCCAAAATCATCTTAAAAGCGGTCTTAGGGACATCATCCTCCTTGATATGCAACTAGTGATACCCTGATTTCAAATAGATCGTTGAAATCACCGTCACACCCTTCATCTGATTGAACAAATCATCAATTCTTGGCAACAAATACTGATTCTTGATCATTTCCTTGTTCAATTGATGACAGTCGATACAGAGTCTCCACAACCCATCCTTCCTTCGTATGAAAATAATAGGCCCACTCCATGGTGACACACTCGGACGTATAAGTCCCAGGTCCAACAAATCCTTTAGTTGGAATCTCAATTCCTGTAACTTTAGGGTTGACATACAATAAGGTGTTCTCGATATTGGTTCAGTCCCTGGTTTTAGGTCTACGGTAAACTCCAATTCCCTCTCTGGTGGCATCCCAAGTAACTCCTTTGGGAGGAAGTCCACAAAATATCTCACCACATGAAGGTGATCTAGACCTTTCGCTACTCCCTTCTCATTTAACGCAAGGATCACATAAAGCTTACATCCCTTGTGCATGCTCTTTCATAACTGCAAGTAAGAGATAGACCTCAAGGAAACTCCATGGTTTCAACCTACAATCACTCGTCTCTATGCCTCATCATCGACCAAGCTCAACTATTTCATCTTACAGTTGAGTATTGCCTCATGCAGTTCCAACCAGTCCATACTGATCACGGCACCATAATATCCTAAGATCGCGACGCACAGGTTGGCCCTGGTGACAATCTATTCCAGGTTAAGGATACAACTAATAACCTTTCCTCCAACCTTCTGTTTGGCTCACGAAGCCATATCTACAAAGATAAACTCATTATGTTCAACTGGATTTACCTTAATCCTTTTTAGCACTGCTCTGGAAATGAAACTCTCGGTAGCACCAGGATCTATCAAATACTAAGGGTCTGGTCAGCAACAATACTTGACGTCTAGAGCACAGTCATTTGGTGCTCTTCTTGGTGGTTATTCACCATTGCATGAATCCAATGGGCCTTGCCCAAAACTCCCAAGGTAGTGGGTCTGGCTGATCTAGATGCTCCGGCCCTTTCCTTAGGGAAATAATGATGGTAAGGTGGCTCCCCACAATCCAACACACTTTCTTCAGTCCATTATTCTTGGTACTCGAAGTAGAGGTGAAGTAGAAAATGAATTCTAACAATAATGAGAAAATCAAGCTTCTTCACCCTAAGTTTCTATGTAGTTTTATGTAGAGCATACTGAAGCAGCTCCAAAAAGGGCCTCGTATTCAGGAACCATGCGAATGCCTTGTCACAAGGCATCAAACTCATTGATATGATGCTCAACGAACTCCTCAGAAAGATAACTCTCCTGGAACCGTTCCTTGAACATTTCCCATGACACATCATCAACGACCATGTTCAAATGTGGAAGGAGCATCTTCTACAATAGAATAGTGCCCCCTCTTCGGTTGAAATACCACCATGCAGACCTTCATGCTAGAGGTTGTAATCATAAAGCGTGAAGTAAAACACCTTTCTCTACAACCATGCCTCGATGGCACAACCATTCGTGACAATTGTGGACTTGAGAACTCAACTCTCTTGAGTTCTCGGTGGATGTTAACGATACTCACTAGGGCACGTTGTGGACCCTCAAGGGTACAAGTTCCCCGGCCTCAATTCAGTATTGATGGTAAATCAAGGACATTTGACATTACCTCGAAGGGCCTTGTTAGACCATCATCATCCCTTAGAACAATCGAATCCATCCCAAGGATTTTTTCTTCCTCTTGGGGGTTCGATTTTGAGGGTGCAAGAACTTCTAGAGGCATCACACCTCCTTCCATGAAACCACATTACAAACCTCCATTGCATCATGTAAATGGGATCATCGCATGGACACGTTGTTGTTTTTAATTAATGTAAGGGTTAATACTTATGGGTTTACTGTAGTGGAAAGCTTGGCGATCCACAGTCGTAGGGTTGACGCCACTCTCATACCATAGGTAACAACATTAGATCATTAGGATTCCAAAAAGTTATTTTTTTTTTTGTTTTTAGGCAGGAAGGCAACGATGACAACAGTTGAACCACACACCCTGATGATGAACACATGAAAATCAAGAAACAAAAACAACAACGACTTAGATGCTAGGACATCAGGCAACTAGACGAAACATACATGATCTAAACAATGACTACCTTCCCGATATTAACAAGACAACGCCTACAAGCTAAGGGACAACATCATTACGATGAACAACACCCATATTGGGAAGCACAAATTTGTCTAGGTTATCATTGACTCTATCTATCGGGGCATGTAATGATCCCCTCATGAGGAATCATGTCGTCACAAGGAGATAGGCATGACGATAAATCTGGCGCAACATACACATCTAGACAAGCAACCCAAGAAGGATCCCAAGCATTAGGAGACTGAACTAATTGTCAACATACAAGAAGATTGTGCCCCTGGCACCCGATCGACAAGTCAACACAACGTAAGGAAAAATCGGCTACCAACACAAATAGACATCACAATAAATCCTTGGTGAAACAATTCTATTGCAAATGTAACAATTGAAGGGCGCAATTATCCATCGATGAGGTAATCCCTCGAGAATCCAGTTATTGCATTCAATGAAAACTGCTTCCCTCAAATAGAGTAAAAATAAATTGACCTTTAACGGACTATAGGACATCCTATCCAAGGTTCTACACTTAGGACTTAAATCCATCTACCTAACTCCGTTTACCCATAAGAAAAAACCTTTAACATGCAACAATTCATCAAATAATGCCACCCTTGAAATGCAAACATATACTTAAATAAAACATCCCTTAATAAGAATAACCACGACTTTCAACCCCAAGTGAAGGACATATACAGGTTGTATATAAATAATCAAATAAGTAATATATAAATAATTAAATAAGTAATCTCATAAATTCCAATAGTCAAATTAATATGTAATTTAGTGTAATCCGCACGCCTTCTATATTTAATTAAATAAGTGATGTGTAGGGAGTTGCGTATAATTATTTAATATTGAGAGGTAAAATTCTAAAACTAAATAAGTAAACCATTTATTTTTATTTTTTTTTTACAAACCTTCAGATCCAAAATACTCTATACAAGTAAATTGTTACAGAAATTTTCTACCCAATAATCTAGACTTGAATATTACAGACGAAGGACTTAGCACTATGCTTATTGAGGTACATCCAACCATTCTTCAATCAAGCTGAAGGTACATCCTGTTAAATGATAACACCAGAATTAATAAAAGTGGGATTTCTGTCTAGATATTAAACTTGTTGAGGTGTAAAATAACAATAAGGGGGTGAAATCACGAAGGTGGGTTACACTTTCGTGATAATATGGTTTCCAAAATTTCAAAAAACCTTTTTTCGGCCGAACTAAAAATATTTTTCGGCCGAACTATTTTTCGGCCGAAAAAATAAACGTCAAATCGAACGGAGCAATAACCGTGCCCTCAATTTGCGTGTAGAAATTTGGTCGGCTGGATATTTTCTTTTCGGCAATATGTTTTCGGCCGAAAT
>JASDQU010306857.1:135423-156569 GCA_032191745.1 Picea mariana | reverse complement strand
GAGGTAGAAGTGTTTGGAGATGCTGAGTTGATAATCCAACAAGTCAAAAATGCTTATCGATCTAAGCATCATCAACTTAGGAGTTACAAAAATGAGGTGTGGGACCTGATTGATAATTTTTTCTCAGCGTTCAACATTTTTTTTATTTCAAGAGAGAAAAATACTTTGGCTGATTCCTTAGCTATCTCATCTAGTATGTTCAGGATCCCTCTGTTGCCTAAGATCAAATATGATGTTGAGATAAGATATAGGCCATCTGTTCTGGACAATATCAAGCATTGGAAGGTATTTGAAGATGATATTGAAATCAAAAAATTTCTTCAGTCTATAGATGAATTTTATGCACTGCACATTGATCAGGATCTTGATCTCGAAAGTCACCCTCACCTTGAGATATTTTTAAATAAAATTGCTAATCACCATATTATTCATTTGTCTAGCAATCATATTCCCAAGGGACTAGTCCCTTTAGAAAGAATGTTCGATGGAAATGATGTGGCAGTAAAGGGTAGGTTTTTAAATGGAGATGTTGATACAACGGAGTGCAACATCGGCACACAAGAGGAGCCTAAGTTTGTCAAGTTGTCAAGTAGTTTGACCAAAGAGAAGAGGACTGAATATACTGAGTTGTAAAGAGAATTTGCTGATGTGTTTGCATGGACCTATGAAGACCTCAATACATATGACACAGCTTTCATTGTGTAAATTCTAACCTTGTACAATATCTACTGCAAACTGATATTCAAAAAAGAACAGAAAAGATACAATGGCAAATACAAACATTACACAAAGATTTTTCACCTTGACACCCAAACCGGGAAAACCAGCATATATTATATTCATACAATTGTGTTACATTGTTTACAATACAATATACATATAGGATCCAGCGGCATCCAAAACCCTGACCCAATGACATGGATTAGTCTAAAACCCTAATTCCTTAACCGGAAATAGAAAACCATCGACAAAAACCATGTGCCGAAAAACCACCTAATATCATGTGGTCCCGGAAATATGTCGTCCCGGAAATATGTCGGCCCGACGAAAATATGTCGTCCCGAAACCGGCGAAAATATGTCGGCCCAAATATAACACATACCCAACACATTGAACACAAGATCCCACTGAAGGGAGAGGCTAAGCCATTTAGGAAAAATCTAAGACAAATAACTCCCATGTTATTGCCTGTCATGGAGAGAGAAGTGAAGAAGTTGTTAGATGCCCAAATCATTGTCCCCTTGAGATATTCTGAGTGGGTGGCCAATTTGGTCCTGGTGAGGAAGAAAAGTGGAGAAATTAGGCTCTGTGTTGATTTCAAGAACCTGAACAGGAGCTCAAAGAAAGACAACTATCCCTTGCCCAACATGGAACACATATTGTAGAGGGTAACTGGTGCATCTAGGATATCCATGATTGATGGTTTTCCTGGCTATAATCAGATATCAATCATGCCTGGGGACAGAGAAAAAATAGCCTTCACCACTCCTTGGGGCACATTCATGTATGTGAAAATGCCTTTTGGATTAATGAATGCAGTAGCAACATTTCAGTGAGCCATGGACATAGCCTTTATTGGGGAGAAAGATTAGTTTGTGGTGATCTATCTGTATGACATCCCAGTCTTCTCCAATTCTAATAAGGAGCATTGCTGTCACTTGAGGAAAGTTTTCTTGAAATGCCGAAGGTTTGAACTTTCCTTAAATCCCAAGAAATCTTTGTTTGCTATGAAGGAGGGGAAGTTGTTAGGCCATATAGTATCAGCAGAGGGAGTGAGAATTGATCCCATTAGAGTAGAGGCAATTCAGACCCTATCACTTCCCAGGTCTAGAAAGGAAGTTCAGGATTTTTTAGGGAAGATTAACTTTTTGAGGATGTTTGTCTCAAATTTTGTTGAGTTGGTGAAACACATCATAGCCATGCTCAAAAACAGAAACGAAGTAAAATGGACTTTTGAACCCAGGGAATCTTTTGTGCAAATAAAAAGGGAATTGACTGAGGCACATGTGCTGATCAGTCTTGATTTTTCCAAGGATTTCCTAATTTTTTCTTTTGCTTCTTTTGATACAGTAGCTGTGGTATTATTGCAGAAAAATGAGAAAGGGAGAGAGAAACCCATTTCCTTCTTCAGTAAGGCATTAGGAGATGCAAAAATTAGGTATGAGATCATGGAGAAGCAGGCCTATGCCTTAGTGAAAGCTCTCAAAGCTTTCAGAATCTATGTCTTGCACTCAAGAGTGACTGCATACATTCCTTCAGCCTCTGTGAAGGACATCCTTATACAGCCTGACATAGATGGGAGAAGAGGTAAATGGATTGCCAAGATCCTTGATTTTGACCTGGAGATAAAGCCCACCAAGTTGGTTAAAGGGTAGGGTTTAGCCAAGCTGCTGGCTGAATCCAATTGCAAGTCCTTGGGGGTTAGCTTCATCAACGCTTGCTCAGGAAATCATCAAGCTGAGTCATCCAACAAAATATCTTAGGGTGGATTATCACTAGTAGAATGCACCTGGTATAGAGACATTTTGTACTTCCTGCCAGAGTTGAAGCCTCCTAATGGAATGGGAAAAAGCAAGGCAAGAGCATTAAAGCTCAAGGTGGTCAGATATTGCCTTATTGACCAAGTCTTGTACTGGAGAGACCCTCTAGGGGTGTTTCTGAGCTGTATGAACCCACAAAGTTATGTTTGATTTCCATAGCGGCCTTTGTGGAGGGCATCATTTCTGGAAGACCACAGCCCACAAAATTCTTAGGGCTGGGTGCTACTGGCCCACCTTATTCACTGATGTCTGTAGAGAATTCAGAGCTTGCATCAAATTCCAAAGGTTCTCAGGAAAGCAGTAGCTCAAATCTCTACCACTAAATCCTGTAGCAGTTTCATCACCCTTTCAACAGTGGGGGTTGGACTTCATTAGAGAAATTCATCCCCCTTCAAGTGTCTAGCATAGGTGGATCCTAACTACAACAGACTATTTCACCAAGTGGATAGAAGCTGCCCCCACCAGGAGTTCTTCACACAAGGTAATTATCAGCTTCTTGAAGGATATCATAGCCATATTTTGTTGTCCCAACAGAATTGTCACTGATAATGCTACTTCTTTCAATTCCGAGCCTTTGGTTAAGTTCTATGAGCAGTTCGAGATTTCACTAATTCACTCCACTCCCTACTATCCTCAAGGAAATGGACTGGTAGAATCTTCCAATAAAAGTCTAATCAAACTCATTAAAATATTATTGGAAGACAATAAGAGGGCCTGGGATTCAAAGTTCAAATTTGCTCTATGGGCCGATCGAGTGACAACAAAGAAGTCCCTGGGCACCTCACCTTTTCAACTTGTGTATGGAATGGAGGTTGTGTTTCCCACTCAGCTCACTTTACCTGTAGCGAAATTCTTTCAAGATCATGAAGGAGAGACAGACCATATGGTCATAAGAATTATTCAGTTGGTGGAAGTGCAATAGGTCAGGGAGCAAGTAATGGACATAGCTCATAGTCATCAACAGAAGATCAAGCAGGCCTTTGACAGGAAGGTCAGGAAGGAGGAATTCAAGTGGGATATTTGGTGTTTAAGTGGGATGCACCCAAGTAGGATAGGGGCAAACACAACAAGTTTGATGCCCTTTAGATTGGGCCCTTCAAAATCTCTGAAGTGTTCTTAAATAACACATACAGGTTGCAGGATTTGGAGGGCGAAGAAGTTTTTAACGACCCAGTAAATTGGCATTTCCTAAAGAAATGTTTTGTTTGAGCCTTAGATGACTCCTCTATTTTTGTAAATATTTTTTTTCTATTTATTTTCGGCTTAATAAATGACTCCATAGCCCAACAGAAGGCAACTGGAACTGCAGAAGGAGTTCTTAGAGAATCATAGGGACGACTCTATCTCCCATGGAGCCTAATGTTAGCGCTAATTCTTGCAAGGGGGTGTTTCTCTCCGATTTCGGGACCTCAGTGTAAATGCATAGAAATGGGGTTTAAAAACCCATCAAATGCATTTTATTCAAAGGCCGTAGTCTTGAGCACCAAAAACAACACACATAAGAAGTCCATTTCGGGATTAAAATCAAGCGAGCAGGCATTTTGTTTTCAACAGCGAGGATCCATGGATGGAACAGATCGACGGTCATCGGGTAAGTTTGAGTCATGGAGTTGCACGAGGTTTAGTGCATGGGCTCATCTCTTGTGGCCAAAGTCACGAAATGATCGTTCACAATTTTGGCTACATGGTGCCTGATCAGGCTCAGTCGGCATTTTAGCTACCAGGACTTCAAAAGTCAGGGGTTCTCTCTTCCACTGCATCGGGAATCTCTGAAACCCAAAATGTGAAATGTAAAATCCCCCAAGGAGCTGTTTCATAATTACAGCTATCGGGACATTGAAAGACAAGGGGTCGCTCCTCCACTACATCAAGAATCTCTAAAACCCGAAGCGGGAAATGTAAAAGCCCCCTAGGAGCCATTTCAGCATTTCAGCTAGCGAGACTTTGAAAGACAAGGGGTCGCTCCTCAAATACATCGGGAATTGATAAAACCTAAAACGCGAAATGTAAAAGCCCCCCAGGAGCCATTTTGGCATTCCGGCTACCGGGACTTCAAAAGATAGGGGGTCTCTCCTCCACTACATCGGGAATCACCGAAACCCGAAACGCGAAATGCTAAACCCCCCCAGGAGCCATTTCGACATTCCAGCTACCGGGACTTCAAAAGATAGGAGGTCTCTCCTCCACTGCATTGGGAATCATTGAAACTTGAAATGAAAAATGTAAAATCCCCCTAGGAGTCGTTTCGACATTCTGGCTACCGGGACTTTGAAGACAGTTGCATGGCCCTGTGGTTACATTGAGAGTGAAACCTGAAGAAATGAAGGCTAGCCTCCAAGCTTTGGAAAACCGACACGTGTTCACTCTCTATGTATTCAGTCTCAGCCACCCTCCATGGAAGAAGCAGCTAATGAATATTGAGCAGGTGGTTGAGACCTCAGCTCAATCCATAAATGGAAGGCATGGGAAGGGTCAGAAGTAGTCAGTTCGTGGTACTCCGATGGATAGTTTTCCTGTAGAAGCTGTGTCATCTGAAGCAATGTCAGAAAATAAGTTGAGTGTACAGTCTGAAGGAAGATCATGTGCACGTAAAGCCTTAAATGAGGTAGCTCAGATACCCTTCAGGGGACAAGGAGGTGAATTTCTCTGAGTATATATACTCAGTTTTGTATTTTTGTAAAGCATGGATGGTAGAGCAGAGATCCTGACTGTAATGTTTTAATGAAGCACTGATTTTCCTGGCTATGTATCTATATATGAAATTTCCTTTTTTATTGTAAGGCAGCTCTCTTTTTCATCTTGTTTCGATCTCATACTGAAAGGGTTCACGATTGATTGATTCACATGAATCGTCATGATTGTGGTATGATAAAAGATTTATTATAACGTTGTTATGTTCTTTTAGTGTTTTTGCTTTTGAATATAAGAAGTTCTTGTGTTCAAAGTTTTCTTCTACAGGTTGTTGGAAGCTGAATACCTACAACAACCCTTAGCATTTCCTCACAGAAGTCTTCCTCCTACTCACCCTTATTACATCTTACTATCTAAAGTTGAACCAAGACCTCATCTGCTTGTGCATGCCTGGACTAGTTTCTGAGTTAGAACGATATTGTTGTGAGTTTACTTCCATTCATCACCCTCTATCAACAAATAGTGACATAAACTCATGGGCTTTAGGCTTACTCCTGCTGCAATCCAGGAGTGACTTCTGACGCCAACAATTTGAAAACCTTGTTTCAGTGGATATCATTTGATTGGCCTCGTCCATGTCTTCCAATTTTATAGAGAACACGGTTTTTTTTGTTTTATTTCACTCTACAAAAATTTGGAGGTTGTTCCAGCTTGGAATTACTCTACTTATGAATGAGACGATGATTTCCCGAAGAAGAATAACACCACCCATATTTTGAAGATCGGTAGTCATCGAGTTCTAATCATGAATTACTGAGAGGATTACTTGCAGGCACGTTGGTTTGTCACACTTTACCAATATATTTCAAATGATGAGCCATTGATTTAGTTATCCAGCGGTGTTCACCTGGCATTGCACGAGCGTGAAGTACCAGAACGAATGGCGTGAGGCGATTTGACAGACCGTCACCATCCCCCACATGAATTGTTGATTTGACATATTAGACCACATGACATTGGGGATTTTGGGAAAATGGTTTTAGGCAGACCACTTTTCACCTCGATGTACTTCTAAGGGTGCCACGCGTCCACGAATAAAACCACAGTAGTTTTCCCTGGCCTGCCTTTGCATAATTAAATTCTGTGCAGTTTTGCCACCCGATATGAGTCACAACTATTGATTTGGGCCACCTTGAAATCTACAGTTTGTTGAATATTTTCCTTGCACGCTCTCGCTGCATATGTCCACATGCCTCCATATATGTCTTGCGCCATGTCTCCACATTGCTTTAGTTCTTTGCTAAATTTAAAACTCAGATTTCAAACATAATTGTTATGGTGATAACATAGGCTCCAACTGGGGATGTTATCCTCCCTGTGAGGTAGAAAATAACTCTAGACCCAGTGCCTTCTTCGTTGGGCCACTTTCAAAACATGTGTGTGTATTCTGTTATGTCTTGGAGAATGAACATCAAATCTTAAAACCGGATTTTGTAAACTTCTCTCAGCTGGATGCTCAAAAATACCGCTAGGATCTAGCTATACATACTACTGAAAATTTAAAACAATGCTTGACCAACAAGCTTATTCGCACACTCCTCCCCACCCAAACTTCTTGAAAAGGATTGTCAATCAAGTGAAATCATAATCCAAATGTAGCTATGACAACATTCTATCCACCGGTCATTTTCCTTGTACTTGCTAGTTCCAAATCCCTTTTGTTGACAATTCATTCAAAATTCCGTCCATAAGTCAAATCCTTAAAAATTTTAAGGAGCCTTGACTGTTCACTTCCTCCAATAGGATCGCAAATGGATCTTCTAAAATATTCACAAAACAATCATCATGTTTCACTCGTTCCACTACATTTTTGTTTTTAGGTGATTCAACTTGTTGAATTCTATTGGAAAACTGATAGATTTGTTGAGAATTTTGGTAGTAAGAATTTCTTGAGTCATAAGGAAACCATGGCTGGAGAACATCATCTGGTGTAAAAAAACTCATATTTGATATAGACATTGATTTGTTGCAATCCACTATTATTGGTAGATTATGATTGTAAACCCTTTCCATATAATGTGTTTTGGGATCATGAATCATATCAAAGAATGTTTCCTTTTCTAGAGTCAAGACAAAAAAGAAAGCTTCCTCCACAAGTGTTTTTTCGTTTCTTGGAGTCTCCATAGATGAAGTTTCAAAATCTTCATTCATGTCTAGGCCGCTTAGAAATAGAATCACTATGTCATTTTCAAGGGAAGAAAGGCAAACTTGAAATACTTTTTCTTGCTAGGAATATTGTTGAACATCTACATTAGTTTCAGGAGAAGGAAAATGATCTTTAATAACAATTCCTTGGTCACCTTCTTCTTTAATCCAATGGTCAATCACAGGTTGCAACTTCGAATTGAAATACCTTTCTAATTAATGATCATTTAATGCATGTGAGTGTAGCTGGTGTTCCTCAATGATAACAATCTTTTCATGTAAAACAATACTACTGTGAATGCAGTCAAAACTCCCTGTTTCCTCTGGAATCTCATGATTTTCTTTTAACCATTCAAATGAAGAAAAACATAATGGAAGAGAGATTTTATGTGTATGTCCACTGCTTTCTTCACTTTCAACATCGTGCTCAGATTTTTTCTGATTTGAAACATTATAGACATTTTGTTCCAACGGTTCGAATGAGGAAAAACATAATGGCCAAGTTCTATTACCTGACTCAAAACCTTCTTTATTTTCTCCACTGTAGTCATAGGTATCTTTTTCAATTTATTTGGATTGTTGGGCATGCTCATTTTCATCTTTATCTTCGACCAATGACATCACTTTTGAATTGAAAATATCTTCTACAAAACAAGTAATAGGGCCATCAAGTGAATGAGAAGAGTGTTTCAATATCTCGTCAATTTGTTTGGTTTATTTAGTGTGATTTTTCATCAGCACAAATTCGTTTGCCTCAATAATGATCTCAGAATTTTCTTTCAACAATTTAAATGCAACAAAGCACAGGGGTAGAGAATTTTCTTCAACTGATCCAATACTTTGCTCCTTGTAACTGTGATACATAGGTTGATTTATCTCACTGTACTACTGAAAATAGACGTCTCCAACATTACAATCATCCTCATATTTTTTATATATAGGCAAATCAGCGACATATGCAACGTCGTCTAACAAGAACAAACTTGGAACCTCGATCTATTCTTCAACAAACTAATTTGTAAACTCATCCTCTTGAATGTTTACGAAAGAATACATAAAATAATCAGCCCCCTGCTTATCATGAGATAGAGAAATAGCTAAATCATCACCTCCTCTTTCAACAAGTGGGAAATAGTTTTTCATAGAATCATTTGCATTAAAAATTTCGAGAGGGCATGTGCTTTTATCAAATTTCTGCTCAAGATTTAAATCAACTGTTTTATGTTCATATTCATTGTTGGTTTCTTTAGCATCTAACTTCTCATCCCAAACCTATTTACATGATTGAATAGTGTGTTGAATCTCTTGAGAATCATTAAACATTTGTTGTAAGGACTCAGATCTCCTTTCCATCAGAAGAAAAGACAAATTTGGATGAAGAGTTGTTGTATAATGGAGCATGACAGTAGCTTCAGTGGGTTGAATTTATTTGGGCAGATTGTAATAAATAATGGAAAATCTTCTACTGAATATAGAAATAGTTTCATTGGTCTATCTTTTCAAGCCATAGAACTATGTAAGTTGTAGATCTACATATTTTTTCTTGCCCCAAAACTTTAAGAAAACACTCTTCAACTCCTCCCATGAGCTAATTGTCTCTAAATACAAATGTTTGAACCAGTGTTTGGTGTCCCCTTTCAAGGATTGATAGAATTCCCTCATACATACATCATCATGGTCAATCTCAAACAAATCTAAAAAATGTTCAAACCCTTGGATGTGCTTTTCAGTTGAGATGCCATCAAGTTCCCCATCAAACACAGGTAGATACTCATAGTATTTTGGAGGGAAATTGTGGAGAACTTGGGGTAACTTCAAGGGTGTGTATCTGTGTCAGGTCTTGGAGGACATTGGAGCAAGTACAGGAGGGGAAATATCATCCTTGGCTTCATGGGGCTCATCAACTTGGTCATGATCATCACATAACCCAGAAGGAATTTTTTTATCGAAATCAGTGATACAATGAGGATATGCATGCAGAAATTTAAGAGGAAACACAATTTCAATATTCTCAAGATCATCATTATAATGCAATAGGTAAAGAAAAACTCGTCTAGTATTTTCATGAAAGGACCAAAAGAACTTTATAACAAATAGTAAAAAGCCTTGGAAAGAGTCCCATTTTAAGTACCTGTTTTCTTCCATAATGCATTTTCATATCTATGTCAAGGGATCTCATATTCTAGTGGAGTCACCAATGATGTTTTGGAAACTAGATTCTGCATTGAGAGTGGAGTTGCCATTGAAAATTTAAAATTTTCGGATTCTTCTAGCAGTTGAATCACCTTCAAAATGATTTTTTGATGTGTGGAGTTACTAGAGAATGGATACAGCCAATATGTGTCTAAGTGGCTACTGCTCTCATACCTCATAACTCAACCACATCGTTCTTTCCCAAGGAAAATTTTTCGTTTTCATCCCTGACAACGACGCCTTAAATTTTTTCCAGCTGAATAGACAAATGACAGAGGTAATTGTTTCAACCAACTTTAGAGTTGAGGCACTAGCCTTCTTAACTCAGAGAGGGAACTCTCATGTGACTGGGTATTCCTTTGATGGAAAATGGCTAGATTTGGTTTGTTTTGGGGGGTTTTGATAAAATTGTTGAAGAAATGAAGATAACATTTGGGCTATGGAGTCAAGAATGAAAAATGCATCGACAAATCATGAAACATATTAAGAGGAAAAGGATAAATGAGGCGGTGATTCTAAGTTTATATTTGAGGTTTGCATGGCATCAGAGGAAAAATAAACATATAACCGCATCAAAGCATATCAAAATGAATTCTGAATTGGTTAAGAGGAAATACACATAACCTAAATTGCTAAGCCAAGAGGATCATGTGATGAATTCTGGGATTTTGATTCTCCAATTTAGACAGATGAAAGTGTAAATGAAATAAAATATCATAGGAATTACATACTATGAAATAAGACATAACTCATATCACAACCAATTAGAATCTTTTCGTAAACAATTCAAAAATCTTCTTCTACTTTTGTATATTCAGTTTAGCTCCAGATTTTTTGCAAAGTCTTCCTTCTCAGAGGGTAGGATTCTCTTTTCTCTATGCTTTCTATATCCTTGGGATGATATATATAGAGGACTTATTGTGGGATTCAAAATGATTAAAGTTCCCCATAGTTCTAAAGATAGAGGTTAGTTGCAAAAAGGTAAAATATAACGACAATTTTCCTATAGTATAGGGATCATTACAAATAGGTCTGACATATCTGGGGATTTTTCCTTCGAATGCCATATGTCCAAAATTTTCTGGAACATACTCAATTTTACTTGAGAATTCATTCTAGCTTGGCGATTTCCTCCTTTAGAGTTCTCAACTAGGCTAGTTTATTTTCCCAATGCTCTCGAGTGCCTCAACTCTGATTTTTGTCTTCTATCGTTTACTCCACTTTTTATTCACCGCTCGCTTGTAGAGTCCATCCACGTGTCCGTTGATGATTAGATCCCTCATAACAGGGTTCAGTTTGACCACTGATTTTGGTTATGTCGCAGGGTCAATATGGAATTTGGTTACTAAAATCTATGCAATCAAACTTTCTTCCTTACTCATTGATAAACTTGCCATGTTATTTGAAAACCTTATTTCACTGGATATCGCTTGATTGGCCTCGTCCATGTCTTCCAATTTTACAGAGAACAATTTTTTTTTATTTTCTTTCACTCTACAAAAATCCAGAGGTTGGTTCAACTTTGGATTACTCTACTTATGAATGAGACGATGATTTCCCAGAGAAGAATAACGCCACCCATATTTTGAAGATCGGTAGTCATCGATTTCTAATCATGAATTATTGACAGGATTACTTGCAAGTACGTTGGTTTGTCACACTTTACCAATCTATTTTGAATGCTGAGTCATTGATTTAGTTATCCGACGATGTTCACCTGACATTGCATGGACGTAAAGTACCAGAACGAATAAAGTGAGGCGATTTGATTGACCATCACCATCCCCCACATGAATTGTTGATTTGACTTATTAAACCATGTGACATTGGGGCTTCTAGGAAATGGTTTCAGGCATAATTCTTTTTTCCTTGATGTACTTATAAGGGTGCCACGTTTCCATGAATAAAACCACAGTAGTTTTCCCCGACCTATCTTTACATAATATAATTTTGTGCAATTTCACCACCCGATATGGGTCAGGACCATTGATTTGGCCTGCCTCGAAATCTACGGTCCGTTGAATATTTTCCTTGCGCGCTCCTGCTACATCTGCCCACATGTCGCCATATATGTCTTGCGCCATGTATCTACATTTCTTTAGTCCTATGCTAAATTTAAAACTCAGATTTCAAACATAATTGTTATGGTGATAACATAGCGAAAGACTCGACTTGTTATGAGAGGTGATTGTTTCATTTTTTAGCGAGCTTGACACAGGAAAAGAACTATGTTAATTACCTTTGTTTCATTTTCTAATGAGATTTCCACATAGAATAAAAACTATGCTCATAGCTTCTATTTCATCTTTTAACGAGATTTCCACAGAGAAGAAAAACTATGCTCGAGGTTTTGGGTTCAATCCCTAGATTTTTGTTTCATTTTTTAATGAGCTTGGTACAGAGAGGAAAACTATGCTCGTAGATTCTATTTCATTTTCTAAAGAGATTTCCACAGAGAATCAAAACTATGCTCATATCCTCTCCTTAATCAAGGCTTCCAAGATGATAATACTCTGCAAGAAATACATATCAAGGGACAAACGTCATCCATGGATTTCAGGAGTTCTTCGCTAGATGGAAGAAAAACACTCTGGAAGGAAAACATGTCGAAGGCCTCAAGAAGGGTAGGGAGATCTGGCTCTAATATCCCTATTGAAGATATGTCCATGTCAACTATTGGATCTAAGTTAGAAGAAGGGATATATTCCCTCTTGTGCGGGGTTGAATGCATGGGGTAGGTCATTACCTAATTGATTTGCGGCAGGGTGGACATTGCTAGCATGTATAGACCGTTAAGGGAAGGTGGATGGTTGACCATCATATGACGATCAATGAATGAAATCTGGTCGATTATTACTATGTTTATGTTGTGAGGTAAACACATCACTCGAAAGGGCATGGACACAAAATCTCTCATAAGGTAGACATAATATCTCCCAAGGAGCAATTTAAAGTCCAAGGGGTCATGAACTACCATCACATTGACATAGACCATTTTTCCTCCTAAAGTAACTGGAAGTTGAGGAAGGATCCCAAAAGGTTGACTAACTCTTCTGTCAAAGGTCAATATATTTTGAGTCACAAGCGCAAGGTCTGGTGAACCAAAATCTTTCCAAGCATTCACAGACAAGCTTCTAACAAAAGCACCTTCGTCTATTACAGTTTTAGGAATATTCCTATCACAAACCTGCACGATGATATAGAAAGGTGCGTAATAAAGAAGATGAGGTTCGGTCAAATGATTCCAATTAATAGTAATAATTTTATTGATTGAAGGAGATTCCTTCGGGACGGGCGGAGTGCCCCCTTCTCTGGGTGAATAAATATTAATGAGGTAGACCTAAATGACATACTCGCTCTTTGAATGAGGAGTGGGATTGACTGATGATGGAACTAGTTCGACCACCTTGGTTACATTCTTCAAGGGAGGAGTTGGATTGACTGATGGTGGAACCAGATTGACCACTTTAGCACTCTTCAAGGGGTGAGTGGGGATGATAGATGATGGAACTAGATCAGTCACTTGAGTTTTAATATTCAGATGAAGAGTGGGGTTGATCAATGACGAAACTAGATCAACTACTTTGGCACTCCTCAATGGAGGAGTGGGATCAATCCATATCTCCAGCCCAGTCTCCATCCACAAAGCCATGTATGTCCAACACTCTTTCCAATCATGGTCTTCCTTGGTAGCAAAATCCATAGCTAGTAGTTCCATGCAAATACCTGAAAACCCTTTTTATAGTTCAATTCTCCTTCCCTAGTTTTGACATATACCTTCTCAAAACTCCCATTTCATGTGCATTGACTGGTCTAGTACATACCATTGCATATATCAATCTTTCAACTGCACTCACATATGGAACATGAGACATGTCCTCCTCTTCTTCTTGTGTCTTGGGACACTGATCCACAAATAACTTTAAACCAACAGGAATAGGGACCTTTACTGGTTTACATTCATGCATATTAAACCTTTGCAATATTTTCTCGACACATTTTCTTTAATTTAATTGAAGTTTCCCATTTTTCCAATCTCTTTTCATTTCCATGCCCAAAATGAAATTTGAAGCACCGAGATCCTTCATGTCAAATTTAGAGGACAACTAGGTTTTCACATACTGGATAATCCCCTTGTTTTTTCCTATCAAGAAGATGCCATCCACATACAAGACCTAATAAATCAAATTATCACCAATTAATTTAAAATACACACAGTGATTCTCTTTGCTTCTTGTGAAGCCAAGTCCCATCAAATAATTATCAATTTTTTTATACCACATCCTTGGTGATTGTTTTAAACCATACAGGGACTTTTTCATCTTCCATACTAGCTCCTTCTTTCCCTTCACAACAAAGCCTTATGGATGCTTCATATATATTTCTTCTTCCAGATCCCCATGTAGGAATGTTGTCTTCACATCCATATGTTCTACTTCAAAATCAAATGAAAAAAAACCAGATAATAGAAATATTATAGAAGTTAACTTGGCAATAGGAGAAAAAATCTCACCAAAAACAATTCTCTCAACCTAGGAATAACCCTTTACTACTAACCGAGATTTGTATTTCTCCACTTTGCCTTCTTCATTCAGCTTATTTTTAAATACCCATTTGTTGTCAATGGGATTTATTCCAGTCGACAACTCCACTAGATCCCAAGCCTCATTCGTATCCAAGGCTTCCATTTCTTCATCCATGGCCTTTTTCCAAAGCTTTCCATCCTCTAAATCTACTGCCTCCCTGACAGTTCTAGGATCATCATCGGTAATAGACAAAGAAAAAATTGAATGGAAATCATATGGAGTATACCTTTCTGGTAGCCTTATTTCTCAAACCGATCTCCGCAATAATGGATTATGGGGATCTTCTTCTTTTGAATCTTGTTCTTCTGTACAGTCTAATTCATCATCCTTTAAATAAAACTCTATTTTCTCTGGTTCTTCCTTGGTAGGACTTCTTCTTTAAAAACATCCTTAATTTCTCTAAATACCACATCTCGGATATACAATACCTTCTTAGTTTCTAGTTTCCAAATATTATAACCTTTGAGACCATATTTATACCCAATAAAGATACACTTTTCAGCCTTCTTATCTATCTTACTCATGTTTTCCTTTGGAACATGAACATAGGCCTCGTAGCCAAATTCCTTGAGATGTGTGAGAGAAGGTTTCTTACCAATCCATACCTATTGTGGAGTCTTTCCATCCAACATTGATGAGGGTGATCTGTTGACCAAGTAACATGCAATACCCACTTCCTCTACCCATAATTCTTTCCCTAAGTTGGAACCACTAAGCATGCACCTTGCTTTTTCCATCAGCATCATGTTCATCCTTTCTGCAACTCCATTGTGTTGAGGTGTATATGGAGTATTATTTTTCCTTGCTATACCGCACTTATTACATAATTCTTCAAATTCATTCCCACAAAAATCTCCCCCATTATATGTCCTCAACACCTTAATTATTTTCTCTGTTTGATTCTCAACAAGAGCCTTAAGCTCTTTAAACCTGTCAAAGACTTCAGATTTATTCCTAAGGAAACATATCCAAGTATTCCTCAAGAAGTCATCTATAAATGAGACATAGTACATAGATTTTCCCAATGATGGAACCAACACAAGTTCAAACACATCACTGTAAAATTCCTTCTACCATCATTGCACCAGAGGGGAATCTTACTTGATTCTGCTTCCCATATACACAATGTTCACAAAAATCAAAATCCAGAGAGCAGTTAGACATACCTTTAACCATACATTTATCGTGTAGTAGTCTAAGACCTTTCTCTCTGATATGCCCCAGTCTTTGATTCCACAACATAAATTTTTCTCTAGATACTACAAGAGTTATTTTTTCTTCAAATACAATATCATGAACAATGGAACTATTACACCCATCACTAATAGTTTTTTATTTCATCTTATACAAAGTTCCAAACCAAACACCCTTCAAAAAAACCATTTCTCCTCGAATCATCCTACAGGTTTCCTTTTGAAATGATTTTTTTTACCCCTGCATCATCCATTTTTCTTACATAAATTAAAATTTTGGCCAATCTTGGGATGTGCAAAACACTAGGTAGTGTTATAATCCTTCCATCTATGAGCCTCAACTTGACTTTTACTCATCCTATGATTTTGGTTGTCGATTCATCACCTAGGAAAACATTACCTCCACCATACCTTTCATATCCACAGAACCACTCCCTATGGGGTTTCATATGAAAGGATGCACCCGATTCAACCAACCATGCCTCATGATCTGCATGTGTTCTTGAAGAAGCCAAGTACACATCACCTCTTTCTTCCTTGGAGGTTTTTTCTTCTATAGAAGGAGCTTCCTCAAATCCCTTCTTTATCTCAACTTTGGATCCACATTGATTCTTGTAGTTCCCTTCTTTTCCACATCTCCAACATACCTTTACAAAATTTATGGGAGATTTAGATCTACCCTTAGACTTAGACCCCACTTGAAGACTTAGATCTATTTCTTTCCTGGGAGTGTCCTCTTGCAAATAATGCATCTTTGCTATGTCCTTCCATGTTCTTCTGTCTCATCTCCTCTGACAACAAGGATGAGACCATTTCATCAAACTTCAAGGAAGTTGTATTACTACCTATGGCCACAACCAAAATATCCCACGAGTCTGGTAAAGNGTAAAATTATACACTTATCTTCATATGAAATTTTAATCTCAATAGATATTAACTGACTTAACACAATATTGAAGGTGTTCAAATGATTTTCCACTGAGTCTCCATCTCTCATCCTCAGGTTATACAACTTCTTTCTCAAGAATAGTTTGTTTACTACGAACTTAGACTCATACAACTTCCCCAACTTTTCCCATAAAACCTTGGTTGTATCTTCCTCTAACACATTCAATAATCCTAAATCCAAGAGATATAGTCGGATTGTGCTCTTCGCCTTCTAATCCAACTTTTTCTAGTCATCTATTGAAGTTCCTGTACGTGTAGTACATGGATCCACCATGATCCATTGATATCTATCCACTAATAGATCTTCCATATTGAGCTTTCACAACTCAAAAATTTTCCCATTAAACTTCTTGAGCTCCATTTTTGAACTTCTCGACATTTCTTTTCACCTGAAAAATCATTACCACATATCTCCCATTGTTACAAGGCTTATCACAGTCTCAAGACAAACCCTTGACCACAAAGGCGTCCCCCCGAAGCCAATAAAGCTATGATACAAAATGTAGATTTTAACCTTGTACAATATTTTACTGCAAACATATTTTCAATAAAAGATACAATGGAAAATACACACATTACACAAAGATTTTTCCCCTAGAAACCCAAACCAGGAAAACCAACATATTCTATATTCATTCATAATGATACATGGTTTACAATATAATATACATATAGGAGCTAGCGGCATACAAAATCCTAACCCAATGAACTGGATTATTCAAAACCCTAATTCCTTAACTGGAAATAGAAAACCATTGGCAAAAACCATGTGTCGAAATACCTCCCAACAATGGGCACGTAAATCGAGGTGACACAAAAAATGAGGAAAATGTGACACATTTCTCGAGGAAAAAAAGAATTTGGGGGCACTACCCCTGAACCCCCGTGTAGGGGGGTATCTCCCCCCTACAACCTCCCCTCAAAATCCCCTACACGCTCGACGCAACACAAAAGACACTAAGGATAATCGTGCAAAGAATATAACACATACACAACATTTTTCTTCACTCCCCCTGTCGTACTATGCCTGATGTTATGTGGATCATTGTGGGGTAGAAAATATTCCAAGTTTCTATCAAAGATACTCAAATCTCTCCCTTAGAAGAGGTATGGTGAAGATATCTACAATCTTCTCTTTTGTCCCAATGTACTCTAGCTTTATTTTCTTCTCTGTAACCTATTCCTGTAGAAAGTGAAAATTGATCAGAATGTGCTTCTTCTTGGAATGAATTACTAGATTCTTGGATATACTGATAGCACTAGTGTTATCACAGAGTATTGAGATAGGCTCATTATATTACACCTATATACCCTGCAAGGTATGCTTCATCCATAGAACTTGAGTGCAACATGTTGTTGCTGCAATATATTCTACTTATGTTGCGCAAAAGGATACTTATGATTTTTTATTTCTTAGCATGATACCAGACACTCACCTAACTAGAAAGTTTCTCCACTTATACTTATTATATCGTCAACACTACTTGCCCAATATACATTTTTGTAGGAAAACAAAGATAGTTCTTTCCCTTTTGGATACCATAATCCAAAATCTTATGTTGCTTTGAGATACCTGAATATTCTCTTTACTTCCATAACATGTGTTTCTTTCAGTGTTGCTTCAAATCTCGCAACTTGTCCAACTTCTTGCATCACATCTGGTCTTGAATATGTCACATAGAGTAATTTGACAATCATTGATCTATATGTTCTTTGATCTATATGTTCTTTGATCTGTATCCTTGGATTCATCATCCTTTCTCAACTTGCAACTAGTATGCATAGGAGTGCTTATAGGTTTGCAATCTTCCATTCCAAACTTATTTATAATTTCTCTGATGTACTTTTTCTGGGAGATGAAAAAACCTTTATAACACTAACATATATTTAATCTCAAAAAGAACGTCAACTCACCAAGAAAACACATATTGAACTCATTATGCATGTCTTTGAAAAACCTCCAACTCATCATGTCATCATCGCTTCCAATGATAATATCATCTACATAAACTTGAACTCATTATGCATGTCTTTTATGTAGAGATTGTTTCTTTCATTTCCCTTTCTGAATCCATGTTGTTCTAGATACCTATCCAATATTGAATACCATTCTCTGGGGGCCTACTTGAGTCCATACAATGCTTTCTTTATTTTGCAAACATAACCTTCCTTTTCTGATAGTAGAAACCCTTCAAGTTGTTCGATGTAAACTTCTTCTTCTAATTCTCTATTTAGAAAGGATGATTTTACATCCATATGATATACCTTGATTATTTTATAACATGCATAGGCTAAGATCAATCTGATTCCTTCCATCCTATCAACCGGGGTAGATGTTTCTTCAAAATATATACCTTCAATTTGAGAATATCCTTAATTTGCATATTAACCTTGCTTTGTTTCTGGTTACCTATCCATCCTCATTCAGTTTGTTCTTGAAAACCCATTTTGTACCAATCATGTTCTTTTTTTGTGGCCTTAGAACTAGTTCCCATGTGTCATTATTCTCTATCTAACCCAATTATTCATCCATAGACTTGACCTAGTGTTCATCCTTGTTGGCTTCTTCAAAACTTCTTGGTTCAACTGTGGATAAGGGTGCTATATGTCTTTGTTCTGGTGAGAATATTCTTCTTCATGTTTCAAATCCTGCATCTTTATTCCCAATAACATGTTATAGTGGATTATTTTTGTGTACTCATTGACTGGGTATCTTGGGAGTTATATGTTGCTCATCTTCCTATTTCATTGATTTTGTATTCTCTTTTTCTTCTTCTTCTACTTCTTCTATTAGATCTTATTTGACATCCTTCTCTTTTGAATATTTTCTTCCTTCTCTGACTTCCATACAATTTTCTCAACAATTGTTCCATTGATTCCTTCCATGATTATGTTGAGTCTTGGACTGAAGAATGTATATGCTTTTCTTTTGTTTTAGTACCCAACTAGTATGCCCTTATAAAATCAGGAGTCAAATTTTCCAAGCTTGTGATATTCTCTTTTGATATAACATTTTCTTCCAAATACTCAAACGCTTCACATTTTTTGGTCTTCCTTTTCATAACTCATAGGGAGTATTACCACTATTACTTCTGAGCATTTCTCTATTCAGGATGTGACATGTTGTATGTATTGCTTGTGCCTAAAATATGTCACTCAACTTGGAATATTTCAACATGGTTCTGGCAATTTCCTGTATGGTTATGTTCTTCCTTTTGACAACTCCATTTTGCTGAGGTGTCCTGACTACTGAGAACTGTCTTTTTATTCCCTGGTTGCCACAAAGATCCATGCATTCTTTTGATGTAAACTCTCCTCCATTGTCTGATCTCAAACAATTGATTTTGAATTCCATATCAATCTCAACCATATCTTTATATATATTGAAGTGTTCGAATGCCTCTGATGTTTTCCTGAGAAAGAAAATGACAGTCATTCTTGTGTAGTCATCAACCAATTGCATAAAATATTGTTCACCATTTCATCCCTTTGTTCTTGTGGGTCCACATAGGTTAGTTTGTACAATCTCCAATGGTTTTTCCACGGAGTACTCTTTTGATTTGAACTTGGTCTTGTTTTGTTTTCCTTGTAGACCATGCTCAAATAGAGTATTTGTTGGTTTTGAGATATCAAACATTTCTTTCACTACTTCCCTTTTGTTGATTTTGACAAGTTTTTCAAAGTTCATGTGACCCATTCCTCTATTCCAGATCCAAATTTCATTTTCTTTTCCTAAATAACATCTTTCCCTTCCAATTTCATTCAAGGCATATATGTTGTTTTGGGTTCTTCTAGTTGTAGCCACCAATTTCCTGATCCTTCTTTCCTTATATCACATTTTTTATGATTCAAACAAAAATTTGTTTCCTTGATCACACATCTTACTTACACTTAGAAGATTGTTCTTCATATCTTTGACCAATAGAACATTTTCTTCATTGGCATCTTTTTTTCCAAGCTTGATTGTGCCTCTACCTAAATGTTTTTTTGAGTTATCATTTGCAAACGAAACGGATCCATCTCATTCCTTATTCAGGGTCATAAACATGTTCTTGTCACATGTTATATGATTTTAATATCCGTTGTAAACATACCACCCACTTTTCTTGTGTTGTGCCTGTAAAGCAAGTGATCATTCTTTGGTGTTGAATTGATCATGCTTCCTTCTCCATATCATTTATGGTTCCTATTTGATATTATGCTTTGGTTCCCTTGGGGAAACAACGAGTCTATAATATTTGGCTATGTGTCCAAAATTATTGCACTTGTAGCACTCTACTTCATTACTTAATGAACCAAAACTATTGTAATTTTTGTTCTATGCTTCATTTGACTTTCTAGGATAATTGTTGTTCGAATAGCCTTCATAATTTCTTCTGTTATTGGCATAGGATCTATAGTATGTAGCTTTGTGTCCAAAATTGTTACAATAATAACATAAACCAAAAAAAAATAATTTGATATATGGATATAGGGGATCTTATGAATGTTGTTTCTCTTCTGAAGCCTTCTTCCTCTTGAGGTGTTGTTGGTTGTTGATTATGTGTTCTGAATATTCTAGGTGGCCTAGTTCCTTTATGATTTTCTTCTTGAGTCTTCCTGTATTCCTCTTTCTTGATAGTTTCTATGATGATTTATACATAGTTTCTTTGTTCTTCTTCCTATTTTGTTGTCTTGGACCTTGAACCTTTCTCAATCTGCATCTGGTTATATCCTATCCTAGACCTATTATAATATGGCCTTTGACTGATGATGATCTCATCCAATATCTTGGTGCTATTATGCTCCATATATTTCTTTTGAAGATCTTTTCTTAAGGTGACTATTTCTACTTCCAAGCTTTCAATCAT
>JASDQU010306857.1:115531-135403 GCA_032191745.1 Picea mariana | reverse complement strand
CAGCTTCAGTGGGTTGAATTTATTTGGGCAGATTGTAATAAATAATGGAAAATCTTCTACTGAATATAGAAATAGTTTCATTGGTCTATCTTTTCAAGCCATAGAACTATGTAAGTTGTAGATCTACAAATTTTTTCTTGCCCCAAAACTTTAATAAAACACTCTTCAACTCCTCTCATGAGCTAATTGTCTCTAGATACAAATGTTTGAACCAGTCTTTGGTGTCCCCTTTCAAGGATTGAGAAAATTCTCTCATACATACATCATCATGGTCAATCTAAAACAAATCTACAAAATGTTCAAACCCTTGGATGTGCTTTTCAGTTTAGATTCCATCAAGTTCCCCATCAAACACAGGTAGATACTCATAGTATTTTGGAGGGAAATTGTGGAGAACTTGGGGTAACTTCAAGGGTTTGTATCTGTGTCAGGTCTTGGAGGACATTGGAGCAAGTACAGGAGGGGAAATATCATCCTTGGCTTCATGGGGCTCATCAACTTGGTCATGATCATCACATAACCCAGAAGGAATTTTTTTATCGAAATTAGTGATACAGTGAGGATATGCATGCACAAATTTAAGAGGACACACAATTTCAAGATTCTCAAGATCATCAATATAATGCAACAGGTAAAGAAAAACTCGTCTAGTATTTTCATAAAAGGACCAAAAGAAATTTATAACAAATAGTAAAAAGCCTTGGAAAGAGTCCCATTTTAAGTACCTGTTTTCTTCCATAATGCATTTTCATATCTATGTCAAGGGATCTCATATTCTAGTGGAGTTGCCAATGATGTTTTGGAAACTGGATTCTGCATTGAGAGTGGAGTTGCCATTGAAAATTTAAAATTTTCGAATTCTTCTAGCAGTTGAATCACCTTCAAAATGATTTTTTGATGTGTGGAGTTACCAGAGAAGGGATACAGCCAATATGTGTCTAAGTGGTTGTTGCTCTCATACCTCAGAACTCAACCATGTCATTCTTTCCCAAGGAAAATTTTTCATTTTCATCCCTGACAACGATGCCTTAAATTTTTTCCAGCTAAATAGACAAATGACAGAGGTAATTGTTTCAACCAACTTTAGAGTTGAGGCACTAGCCTTCTTAACTCAGAGAGGGATCTCTCATGTCACTGGGTATTCCTTTGATGGAAAATGGCTAGATTTGGTTTGTTTTGGGGAGTTTTGATAAAATTGTTGAAGAAATGAAGATAACATTTGGGCTATGGAGTGAAGAATGAAAAATGCATTGACAAATCACGAAACATATTAAGAGGAAAAGGCTAAATGAGGTAGTGATTCTGAGTTTATATTTGAGGTTTGCAAGGCATTAGAGGAAAAATAAACATATAACTGCATCAAAGCATATCAAAATGAATTCTGAATTGGTTAAGAGGAAATACACATAACCTAAATTGCTAAGCCAAGAGCATCATGCGATGAATTCTGGGATTTTGATTCTCCAATTTAGAAAGATGAAAGTGTAAATGAAATAAAATATCATAGGAATTACATACTATGAAAGAAGACAAAACTCATATCACAACCAATTAGAATCTTTTCGTAAACAGTTCAAAAATCTTCTTCTACTTTTGTATATTCAGTTTAGCTCCATATTTTTTGCAAAGTCTTCCTTCTCAGAGGGCAGGATTCTCTTTTCTCTATGTTTTCTATATCCTTAGGATGATATATATAGAGGATTTATTGTGGGATTCAAAATGATTAAAGTTCCCCATAGTTCTAAAGATAGAGGTTAGTTGCAAAAAGGTAAAATATAACGACAATTTTCCTATAGTATAGGGATCATTACAAACAGGTCTGACATATCTGGGGATTTTTACTTCGAACGCCATATGTCCAAAATTTTCTGGAACATACTCAATTTTACTTGAGAATTCATTCTAGCTTGGTGATTTCCTCCTTTAGAGTTCTCAACTAGGCTAGTTTATTTTCCCCAATGCTCTCGACTGCCTCAACTTTGATTTCTGTCTTCTATCGTTTACTCCACTTTTTCTTCACTGCTCACTTGTAGAGTCCATCCACGTTTCCGTTGATGATTAGATCCCTCATGACAGGGTTCAGTCTGACCACTGATTTTGGTTATGTCGCAGGGTCAATATGGAATTTGGTTACTAAAATCTGTGCAATCAACCTTTCTTCCTTACTCATTGATAAACTTGCCATGTTATTTGAAAACCTTGTTTCACTGGATATCGCTTGATTGGCCTCGTCCATGTCTTCCAATTTTACAGAGAACACAATTTTTTTATTTTCTTTCACTCTACAAAAATCCAGAGGTTGGTCCAGCTTGGGATTACTCTACTTATAAATGAGACGATGATTTCCCAGAGAAGAATAACGCCACCCATATTTTGAAGATCGGTAGTCATCGAGTTCTAATCATGAATTATTGACAGGATTACTTGCAAGTACGTTTTTTTGTCACACTTTACCAATCTATTTTGAATGCTGAGTCATTGAGTTAGTTATCCAACGATGTTCACCTGACATTGCATGGACGTAAAGTACCAGAATGAATGAAGTGAGGTGATTTGACTGACCGTTTCCATCCCCCACATGAATTGTTGATTTGACTTACTAAACCATGTGACATTGGGGCTTTTGGGAAATGGTTTCAGGCAGACTGCTTTTTTCCTTGATGTACTTATAAGGCTGCCACATTTCCATGAATAAAACCACAGTAGTTTTCCCCGACCTATCTTTACATAATATAATTTTGTGCAGTTTCTCCACCCGATATGGGTCAGGACCATTGATTTGGGCCGCCTCGAAATCTATGATCTGTTGAATATTTTCCTTGCGCGCTCCTGCTACATCTGTCCACATGTCACCACATATGTCTTGCACCATGTATCTGCATTGCTTTAGTCCTATGCTAAATTTAAAACTCAGATTTCAAACATAATTGTTATGGTGATAACATAGCGAAAGACTCGACTTGTTATGAGAGGTGATTGTTTCATTTTTTAGCGAGCTTGACACAGGAAAAGAAATATGCTAATTACCTTTGTTTCATTTTCTAATGAGATTTCCACATAGAATAAAAACTATGCTCATAGCTTCTATTTCATTTTTTAACGAGCTTTCCACAGAGAAGAAAAAATATGCTCAAGGTTTTGGGTTCAATCCCCAGATTTTTGTTTCATTTTTTAATGAGCTTGGTACAGAGAGGAAAACTATGCTAATAGATTCTATTTCATTTTCTAAAGAGATTTCCACAGAGAATCAAAACTATGCTCATATCCTCTCCTTAATCAAGGCTTCCAAGATGATAATACTCTGCAAGAAATACATGTCAAGGGACAAACGTCATCCATGGCTTTCAGGAGTTCTTTGTTGGATGGAAGAAAAACACTCTGGAAGGAAAACATGTCGAAGGCCTCAATAAGGGTAGGGAGATTTGGCTCTAATATCCCTATTGAAGATATGTCCATGTCAACTATTGGATCTAAGTCAGGAGAAGGGATATATTCCCTCTTGTGCGGGGTTGAACGCATGGGTAGGTCATTACTTAATTGATTTGCGGCAGGGTGGACATCGCTCACATGTACAGACCATTAAGGGAAGGTGGATGGTTGACCATCATATGACGATCAATGAATGAAATCTGGTCGATTATTACTATGTTTATGTTTTGAGGTAAACACATCACTTGAAAGAGCATGGACACAAAATCTCTCATAAGGTAGACATAATATCTCCCAAGGAGCAGGTTAAAGTCCAAGGGGTCATGAACTACCATCACATCGACATAGACCATTTTTCCTCCTAAAGTAACTGGAAGTTGAGGAAGGATCCCAAAAGGTTGACTAACTCTTCTATCAAAGGTCAATAAATTTTGAGTCACAGGCGCAAGGTGTGGTGAACCAAAATCTTTCCAAGCATTCACAGATAAGATTCTAACAAAAGCACCTTCGTCTATTACAGTGTTAGGAATATTCCTATCACAAACCTGCATGATGATATAGAAAGGTGTGTAATAAGGAAGATGAGGTTCTGTCAAATGATTCCAATTAATAGTAATCATTTTATTGATTGAAGGAGGTTCCATCGGGACGGGCGGAGTGCCCCCTTCTCTGGGTGAATAAGTATTAATGAGGTAGACCTAAATGACATACTCACTCTTTGAATGAGGAGTGGGATTGACCGATGATGGAACCAGTTCGACCACCTTGGTTACATTCTTCAAGGGAGGAGTTGGATCGACTGATGGTGGAACCAGATCGACCACTTTAGCACTCTTCAAGGGGTGAGTGGGGATGATATATGACAGAACTAGATTAATCACTTGAGTTTTAATATTCAGATGAAGAGTGGGGTTGATCAATGACGGAACTAGATCAACTACTTTGGAACTCCTCAATGGAGGAGTGGGATCAATCCATATCTCCAGCCCAGTCTCCATCCACAAAGCCATGTGTGTCCAACACTCTTTCCAATCATGGTCTTCCTTGGTAGCAAAATCCATAGCTAGTAGTTCCATGCAAATACCTGAAAACCCTTTTTACTGTTCAATTCTCCTTCACTAGTTTTGACATATACCTTCTCAAAACTCCCATTGCATGTGCATTGACCGGTCTAGTACATACCATTGCATATGTCAATCTTTCAACTACACTCACATATGGAACATGAGACATGTCCTCCTCCTCTTCCTGTGTCTTGGGACACTTATCCACAAATAACTTTAAACCAATAGGAATAGGGACCTTTACTGGTTTACATTCATGCATATTAAACCTTTGCAATATTTTCTTGACACATTTTCTTTAATTTAACTGAAGTTTCCCCTTTTTCCAATCTCTTTTCATTTCCATGCCCAAAATGAAATTTGAAGCACCGAGATCCTTCATGTCAAATTTAGAGGACAATTAGGTTTTCACATACTGGATAATCCCCTTGTTGTTTCCTATCAACAAGATGTCATCCACATACAAGACCTAATAAATCAAATGATCACCAATTAATTTAAAATACACACAGTGATTCTCTTTTCTTCTTGTGAAGCCAAGTCCCATCAAATAATTATCAATTTTTTTATACCACATCCTTGGTGATTGTTTTAAACCATTCAGGGACTTTTTCATCTTCCATACTAGCTCCTTCTTTCCCTTCACAACAAATCCTTATGGATGCTTCATATATATTTATTCTTCCAGATCCCCATGTAGGAATGTTGTCTTCACATCCACATGTTCTACTTCAAAATCAAATGAAACAACAACAGATAATAGAAATATTATAGAAGTTAACTTGGCAACAGGAGAAAAAATCTCACCAAAAACAATTCTCTCAACCCAGGAATAACCCTTTACTACTAACCGAGCTTTGTATTTCTCCACTTTGCCTTCTTCATTCAACTTATTTTTAAATACCCATTTGTTGTCAATGGGATTTATTCCAGTCGACAACTCCACTAGATCCCAAGCCTCATTCGTATCCAAGGCTTCCATTTCTTCATCCATGGCCTTTTTCCAAAGCTTTCCATCCTCTGAATCTATTGCCTCCTTGACAGTTCTAGGATCATCATCAGTAATAGACAAAGAAAAAATTGAATGGAAATCATATGGATTATACCTTTCTTGTAGCCTTATTTCTCAAACCGATCTCCTCAATACTGGATTATGGGGATCTTCTTCTTTTGAATCTTGTTCTTCTGTACAGTCTAATTCATCATCCTTTAAATAAAATTGTATTTTCTCTGGTTCTTCCTTGGTAGGACTTATTCTTTAACAACATCCTTAATTTCTCTAAATACCACATCTCGGATATACAATACCTTCTTAGTTTCTAGTTTCCAAAGATTATAACCTTTGAGACCATATTTATACCCAATAAAGATACACTTTTTAGCCTTCTTATCTATCTTACTCATGTTTTCCTTTGGAACATGAACATAGGCATCGCAGCCAAATTCCTTGAGATGTGTGAGAGAAGGTTTCTTACCAATCCATACCTATTGTGGAGTCTTTCCATCCAACGTTGATGAGGGTGATCTGTTGACCAAGTAACATGCAATACCCACTTCCTCTACCCATAATTCTTTCCCTAAGTTGGAACCACTAAGCATGCACCTTGCTTTTTCCATCAGCATCATGTTCATCCTTTCTGCAACTCCATTGTGTTGAGGTGTATATGGAGTATTATTTTTCATTGCTATACCGCACTTCTTACATAATTCTTCAAATTCATTCCCACAAAAATCTCCCCCATTATCTATCCTCAACACCTTAATTATTTTCTTTGTTTGATTCTCAACAAGAGCCTTAAGCTCTTTAAACCTGTCAAAGACTTCATATTTATTCCTAAGGAAACATATCCAAGTATTCCTCAAGAAGTCATCTATAAATGAGACATAGTACATAGATTTTCCCAATGATGGAACCAACACAAGTCCAAACACATCACTGTAAAATTCCTTCTACCATCATTGCACCAGAGGGGAATCTTACTCGATTCTGCTTCCCATATACACAATGTTCACAAAAATCAAAATCCAGAGAGCAGTTAGACATACCTTTAACCATACATTTATCGTGTAGTAGTCTAAGACCTTTCTCTCTGATATGCCCCAGTCTTTGATTCCACAACATAAATTTTTCTCCAGATACTACAAGAGTTATTTTTTCTTCAAATCCAATATCATGAACAATGGAACTATTACACCCATCACTAATAGTTTTTTATTTCATCTTATACAAAGTTCCAAACCAAACACCCTTCAACAACACCATTTCTCCTCGAATCATCCTACAGGTTTCCTTTTGAAATTATTTTTTTTACCCCTGCATCATCCATTTTTCTTACATAAATTAAAATTTTGGCCAATCTTGGGATGTGCAAAACACTAGGTAGTGTTATAATCCTTCCATCTATGAGCCTCAACTTGACTTTTACTCATCCTATGATTTTGGTTGTCGAGTCATCACCTAGGAAAACATTGCCTCCACCATACCTTTCATATTCACAGAACCACTCCCTATGGGGTGTCATATGAAAGGATGCACCTGATTCAACCAACCATGCCTCATGATCTACATGTGTTCTTGAAGAAGCCAAGTACACATCACCTCTTTCCTCCTTGGAGGTTTTTTCTTCTATATAAGGAGCTTCCTCAGATCCCTTCTTTATCTCAACTTTGGATCCACATTGATTCTTGTAGTTCCCTTCTTTTCCACATCTCCAACATACCTTTACAAAATTTATGGGAGATTTAGATCTACCCTTAGACTTAGACCCCACTTGAGGACTTAGATCTATTTCTTTCTTGGGAGTGTCCTCTTGCAAATAATGCATCTTTGCTATGTCCTTCCATGTTCTTCTGTCTCATCTCCTCTAACAACAAGGATGCGACCATTTCATCAAACTTCAAGGAAGTTGTATTACTACCTATGGCCACAACCAAAATATCCCACGATTCTGGTAAAGAGCATAGTAAAATTATACAATTATCTTCATATGAAATTTTAATCTCAACAGATATTAACTGACTTAACACAATATTGAAGGTGTTCAAATGATTTGCCACCGAGTCTCCATCTCTCATCCTCAAGTTATACAACTTCTTTCTCAAGAATAGTTTGTTTACTACGAACTTAGACTCATACAACTTCCCCAACTTATCCCATAAAACCTTGGTTGTATCTTCCTCTAACACATTCAATAATCCTAAATCCGAGAGATATAGTCGGATTGTGCTCTTCGCCTTCTGATCCAACTTTTTCTAGTCATCTACTGAAGTTCCTATACGTGTAGTACATGGATCCACCATGATCCATTGATATCTATCCACTAATAGATCTTCCATATTGAGCTTTCGCAACTCAAAACTTTTCCCATTAAACATCTTGAGCTCCATTTTCGAACTTCTCGACATTTCTTTTCACCTGAAAAATCATTACCACATATCTCCCATTGTTACAAGGCTTATCACAGTCTTGAGCCAAACATTTGACCACAAAGGCATCCCCCCAAAGACAATAAAGCTATGATACAAAATGTAGATTTTAACCTTGTACAATATTTTACTGCAAACATATTTTCAATAAAAGAACATAAAATATACAATGGAAAATACACACATTACACAAATATTTTTCCTTTGGAAACCCAAACCAAGAAAACCAACATATTCTATATTCATTCATAATGATACATTGTTTACAATATAATATACATATAGGAGCCAGCGGCATACAAAATCCTAACCCAATGAACTGGATTATTCAAAACCCTAATTCCTTAACTGGAAATAAAAAACCATTGACAAAAACCATGTGTCGAAATACCTCCCAACAATGGGCACGTAAATCAGGGTGACACAAAAAAATGAGGAAAAATGTGACACATTTCTCGAGGAAAAAAAGAATTTGGGGGAACTACCCCTGAACCCCCATGGAGGGGGGCATCTCCCCCCTACAACCTCCCCTCAAAATCCCCTACACGCTCGACACAACACATAAGACACTAAGGATAATCGTGCAAAGAATATAACACATACGCAACATTTTTCTTCACTCCCCCTGTCGTACTATGCCTGATGTTATGTGGATCATTGTGGGGTAGAAACTATTCCAAGTTTCTATCAAAGATACTCAAATATCTCCCTTAGAAGAGGTATGGTGAAGATATCTACAATCTTCTCTTTTGTCCCAATGTATTCTATCTTTATTTTCTTCTCTGTAACCTATTCCTGTAGAAAGTGAAAATTGATCAGAATGTGCTTCTTCTTGGAATGAATTACTAGATTCTTGGATATACTGATAGCACTAGTGTTATCATAGAGTATTGCGATAGGCTCATTATATTACACCTATATATCCTGCAAGGTATGCTTCATCCATAGAACTTGAGTGCAACATGTTGTTGGTGCAATATATTCTACTTATGTTGCGGAAAAGGATACTTATGATTGTTTATTTCTTAGCATGATACCAGACACTCACCTAACTAGAAAGTTTCTCCACTTATACTTATTATATTGTCAACACTACTTTCCCAATATACATTTTTGTAGGAAAACAAAGATAGTTCTTTCCCTTTTGGATACCAGAATCCAAAATCTTATGTTGCTTTGAGATATCTGAATATTCTCTTTACTTCCATAACATGTGTTTCTTTCAGTGTTGCTTCAAATCTCACAACTTGTCCAACTTCTTGCATCACATCCGGCCTTGAATATGTCACATAGAGTAATTTGACAATCATTGATCTATATGTTCTTTGATCTGTATCCTTAGATTCATCATCCTTTATCAACTTGCAACTAGTATGCATAGGAGTGCTTACAGGTTTGCAATCTTCCATTCCAAACTTATTTATAATTTCTCTGATGTACTTAGTCTAGGAGATGAAAAAACCTTTATCACACTAACATATCTTTAATCTCAAAAAGAACGTCAACTCACCAAGAAAACACATATTGAACTCATTATGCATGTCTTTGAAAAACCTCCAACTCATCCTGTCATCATCGCTTCCAAAGATAATATCATATACATAAACTTGAACTCATTATGCATGTCTTTTATGTAGAGATTGTTTCTTGCATTTACCTTCCTAAATCCATGTTGTTCTAGATACCTGTCCAATATTGAATACCATTCTCTGGGGGCCTACTTGAGTCCATACAATGCTTTCTTTATTTTGCAAACATAACCTTCCTTTTCTGATAGTAGAAACCCTTCAAGTCGTTCGATGTAAACTTCTTCTTCTAATTCTCCATTTAGAAAGGATGATTTTACATCCATATGATATACCTTGATTATTTTATAACATGCATAGGCTAAGATCAATCTGATTCCTTCCATCCTAGCAATCGGGGTAAATGTTTCTTCAAAATATATACCTTCAATTTGAGAATATCCTTAATTTTCATATTAACCTTGCTTTGTTTCTGGTTACCTATCCATCCTCATTCAATTTGTTCTTGAAAACCCATTTTGTACCAATCATGTTATTTTTCTTTGGCCTTAGAACTAGTTCCCATGTGTCATTCTTCTCTATCTAACCCAATTATTCATCCATAGCCTTGACCTAGTGTTCATCCTTGTTGGCTTCTTCAAAACTTCTTGGTTCAACTGTGGATAAGGGTGCTATATGTCTTTGTTCTGGTGAGAATATTCTTCTTCATGTTTCAACTACTACATCTTTATTCCCAATAACATTTTATGGTGGATTATTTTTGTGTACTCGTTGACTGGGTATCTTGGGAGTTATATGCTGCTCATCTTCCTATTTCATTGATTTTGTATTCTCTTTTTCTTCTTCTACTACTTCTTCTATTAGATCTTCTTTGACATCCTTCTCTTTTGAATATTTTCTTCCTTCTCTGACTTCCATACAATTTTCTCAACAATTGTTCCATTGATTCCTTCCACGATTATGTTGAGTCTTGGACTAAAGAATGTATATTCTTTTGTTTTGTTTTAGTACCCAACTAGTATGCCCTTATAAAATCAGGAGTCAAATTTTCCAAGCTTGCAATATTCTCTTTTGATATAACATTTTCTTCCAAATACTCAAACACTTCACATTTTTTGGTCTTCCTTTCCATAACTCATAGGGAGTATTATCACTATTACTTCTGAGCATTTCTCTATTCAGGATGTGACATGTTGTATGTATTGCTTGTGCCTAAAATATGTCACTCAACTTGGAATATTTCAACATGGTTCTGGCAATTTCCTGTATGGTTATGTTCTTCCTTTTGACAACTCCATTTTGCTGAGGTGTCCTGACTACTGAGAACTGTCTTTTTATTCCCTGGTTGCCACAAAGATCCATGAATTCTTTTGATGTAAACTCTCCTCCATTGTCTGATCTCAAACAATTGATTTTGAATTCCATATCAATCTCAACCATATCTTTGTATATCTTGAAGTGTTTGAATGCCTCTAATGTTTTCCTGAGAAAGAAAATGACAGTCATTCTTGTGTAGTCATCAACCAATAGCATAAAATATTGTTCACCATTTAATCCCTTTGTTCTTGTGGGTCCACATAGGTTAGTTTGTACAATCTCCAATGGTTTTGCCACGGAGTACTCTTTTGATTTGAACTTGGTCTTGTTTTGTTTTCCTTGTAGACCATGCTCAAATAGAGTATTTATTGGTTTTGAGATATCAAACATTTCTTTCACTACTTCCTTTTTGTTGATTTTGACAAGGTTTTCAAAGTTCATGTGACCCGTTCCTCTATTCCAGATCCAAATTTCATTTTTTTTTCCTAATTAACATCTTTCCCTTCCAATTTCATTCAAGGCATATATGTTGTTTTGGGTTCTTCTAGTTGTAGCCACCAATTTCCTGATCCTTCTTTCCTTATATCACATTTTTTATGAGTCAAACAAAACTTTGTTTCCTTGATCACACATTTTACTTACACTTAGAAGATTGTTCTTCATATCTTTGACCAATAGAACATTTTCTTCATTGGCATCTTTTTTTCCAAGCTTGATTGTGGCTCTACCTAAATGTTTTGTTGAGTTATCATTTGCAAACGAAATGGATCCATCTCATCCCTTATTCAGGGTCATAAACATGTTCTTGTCACATATTATATGCTTTTAATATCCGTTGTAAACATACCACCCACTTTTCTTGTGTTGTGCCTGTAAAGCAAGCGATCATTCTTTGGTGTTGAATTGATCATGCTTCCTTCTCCATATCCTTTATGGTTCCTATTTGATATTATGATTTGGTTCCCTTGGGGAACAACGAGTCTACAATATTTGGCTATGTGTCCAAAATTATTGCACTTGTAGCACTCTACTTCATTACTTAATGAACCAAAACTATTGTAATTTTTGTTCTATGCTTCATTTGAATTTCTAGGATAATTGTTGTTTGAATAGCCTTCATAATTTCTTCTGTTATTGGCATAGGATCTACAGTATGCAGCTTTGTGTCCAAAATTGTTACAATAATAACATAAACCAAAAAAAATAATTTGATATCTGGATATAGGGGATCTTATGAATGTTGTTTCTCTTCTGAAGCCTTCTTCCTCTTGAGGTGTTGTTGGTTGTTGATTATGTGTTCTGAATATTCTAGGTTGCCTAGTTCCTTTATGATTTTCTTCTTGAGTCTTCCTGTATTCCTCTTTCTTGATAGTTCCTATGATGATTTCTACATAGTTTCTTTGTTCTTCTTCCTATTTTGTTGTCTTGGAGCTTGAACCTTTCTCAATCTGCATCTGGTTATATCCTATCCTAGACCTATCATAATATGGCCTTTGACTGATGATGATCTCATCCAATATCTTGGTGCTATTATGCTCCATATATTTCTTTTGAAGATCTTTTCTTAAGGTGACTATTTCTACTTCCAAGCTTTCAATCATCTTCTCCTTATCTTCTGACTGATTTTTGAGTGTTTCTTCAATCCTTCTATATTCTTCTACCTAGATTTTTAACTTTGTGATTTAATACCTTCTCAATTTATTCTAAGTTAGAATTTTGATGTCCTTCTCTCTTCTTTAATTATTCCTTAAGTGACTTGATTTCCTTTATTTCATTCCCTAGTTCTTCTAAGGCAATGATTAAATCTAGTATGATATCGACTTCTCCTTCTTCTTCGAAATCCTCGTCATCATCATCTACTTCCATGAAGAGTAATCTTTATGAATCATTATCACTATCATCATCCTTGTCTCATGAGGACTTGTCTTCCTTTGAGTAGAATCTTTTCCTGAATAATTTATTTTTGTTCATTCTCTTGTCTCCTTTTTTATTTTTCATTTTCATTTTAGGATCTTCTTCTTCATTGCTACCTTTAGTCTTAGCATAAGGAGATTTAGAAGAAAAATGACCAATACCATCAGAATTAAAACATTTCAATGGAAGCATACCTTTGTACTTGATGGTTCCTCTTTTTAAATTCCCTACGAATTTTTCCACTTCTTCATCTTCCTCCGAATCATTGTTGCAACTACAATCTGGTTTTGAATTTTTCTTATTTTTCTTTTTTGTCTTCTTCGATTCTTTAAACGATGCTTCCTTCATGTTAGCACTAGAAGTCACATCTATATCGCGGCATAGGTAATCCCAATACCCCTCATTTTATATGTCACAATGAATATAATTAAGGGTGGTCTAATGGGCACAGACTTGGGATAATATCGCCTTAACTCAGAAAACTGGACTTGTATGCACAGGTAAGTGAGTTATCGATCTAAATTCAGTCAGTAGGTTATAGTAAAGGGTGAGTAGGAGGGAGAACTGGTGAGGAAAAGTAGAGTTCTGTCATTAACATCAAGATTTTCAGCAGCCTAAGGAAGAAAAACTTGAACACAAAGTCCTCTTGGATTCAAGTTTCAAAGATACTGATAGAAATCATAACAGCATTACATTCGAACATTCAACATAACACATTCACAACAATCGATGTGAAAGAGTCATTCATGAAATATCTAAGTAACAGAGGCAGATAAGACAGAGTAATAAAGCTTATTTTTATTAAACAAGAAGTATCAAAATACAACACATAACCAGAAAATAAAAGCTTCATTAAAACTTTACAATACGAGAGCTTAGATCAACCATTGACCATAACAAAATATCAAAACTGAGTAATTATACTAAAAACAAATTGCTCCCTTTAGGAGCACCCTCTAGTCATTGCATTCAAGGCTTGTCGTCTACGTCTTCTTCTGTCGAGCCGCACTTGCATTCTTCTATTACACGCAAGATCGGATCAGTATAGGCTTCACAAGAAAAATCCATGATTGGGAACTTTCGGCTGAAAATCTACCCTCCATGGCCAGATTTTCCATGCTTTTCATGTATATGGTGAAACGAGGTTTCAACCACCTTCCATAACTTCATTAACTACTTTCATTGGAATCAGGACGAAGGCTGACACCCACAAACGTTCTAGGCGATCTCACAACTTCTTCGAGTCAATTCTAGCATCTCGAGGCCACGTGGATCTTTCTCTATGGCCAACTCGGGTGATTTGATTCTTTGTGAAGCTCTCTTTTCTTTTCCCCATGCAACCGCAGGCCGTGACCTCATGCTTATCCATCTAAAAACTCAGTATTTCTCATTTCGAGAGTTTTCACTCCTTCTGATTTCAGAAATCTCGATGCTCGTTCCCACGAAATGGCCCATTTGGATAAACGGTTGAATTTTCCTCGAATACGATGACCAAAATCATTTCCTTGAACAAATTTAGCTGCCCACTTCTTCAAAAAATGTTTTCCCTTTCTCTGCGGCCCCACCTTCCACATGACCATGGGTTGTGACCACGGGCCCAACTCTCAGGTGCATCACAATTTTGCGTTTCATGAAATCATGTTGCACTCTATGATCAAACCTCCGAGTCATGAAATCACAATCCATCGGATCATATGACACACGTCCCCTTGAGATGGATGGCCAAGATTGTATCGGTGTTTTGGGACCTCGGGCCATCAACACTTCTCACCTCATCTTCTCCAAAAGACTTCTTTGCAGCTTGAATTCTATTCCATGTGTCCTTCTAGAATGGATGGCCCTGATTACTTCACAACTTCACATTTCACGAGTTTTCATGACTATGTCCTTTGACTTCTCCATTATGCAAGTCAATGAAATGTTGATCATGCACCACGTGTTCTTCCTAGAATCGACGACTAGGATGACATCGCAATTTTGCAACTCTGCCTGACGTTATTATTCATGCAATTATATGGTCTTGATCACCTGATGGTCATCGATCTGATCTATCTAATGGATCTCTTCCACTGAAAGATGATTTTTCTCACTCGCTTGATTTGAATCCATATTTGACCACTCTAAGTGTTGTGCTTGGTGCTCATGATTGTGGCCTGTAAACAATTACTTGGATGACTGGCTAAAGGATTAGGAAATCAAAAGGATCAATGAAATAGGTAAAGAGAGAAGTGATCGACTTTAGAGAAAACAAAAAGGCTCAGGACCGATATTTCTCACGCAAGTTTCTAAGAAAAAATGGGTCTATCAAACAGGTGAAGACAAACATCATAAAACTACAATCCAAGAGGAAAATTTTCGATCGGTTCTACAAAAGTAGGAAAAACGGGAAAAACTTACAGACCTAGGTAGAAACCACAACTCTCCAAACTTTGACAAGTTTATGTGCTAACACTTCGTGACTGGGTTCTCTTGTTCTATCCTCATTTCATAAGTTGTGAATATTAGGTGTAGCTCATCCATGCTCAAACTTTCAAGATCTATTCTTTCTTCCAGGGGTGATATCTTAGGATAAAATCTCATAGGTAGAGATATTAGAACCTTTTGAATGACCATTGATTCATCAAATTCTTCTCCCAATCCTCTAATAGTATTCACTATTTCATCAACTCACAAAAATTTGGCTGCAATGTATTCATCTTCCTTCATCTTCGATTGCTCAAAGTTTGCTATAAGGGTTTGAATCATATCCCCCTTGACTTTGGTATATCCTTTGTAAATATTTTGAAGTTTATCCCAAATATCCTTTGTGGTCTTGTAATGCATAAATTTGACAAATATTGAATCATCTAAACTGATCATAATGGTTCTTTTAACATATGAATTGTTTTCACTTAGTTTATTTCCATATTTTTCAGTTGGGGGAGTGGATAACACTGCATTACCTTCTACTACTAAATTCCAAACATAAAATCCATGTGCTTGTAAAAATGTTTGCATCCTTTTATTCCAAAATGCATAATTTTGATCATCAAACCTTGGTGCTCCAATCTTAGTGTATTCCATGATCTCCTTCTAGTGGTTAAATTGTTTCTTGAAGGACTCACTTTGATATAAATTGTTGGAATAATAAGAGGGGGGGTGAATCAATTTGAGAACTTTATTATCACTTTTATGCACAATATGTAATCATTAATTTCATCAGCAGTATATCATGAGCAGTAAAAATCAACATAGCATAATAGACATCCATAGAAACATAGTATACCAGAATTTACGTGGAAACCCAAATGGGAGAAAACCATGGAATGATTTTATTATATATCAAAAGAGTACATTCATTGTAATAAATAACTCCCCAATTCTCCAGCTACAACTGAAAGGAGGATACGACCCCTTATTTACGTGTTCCAACTCCCTAAGTTCTCTAGATCCAACCAGAAGGAGGCTACAACACCTTGATTCTCATGCTCCAACCTAAAGGAAGCTCCAACTCCCTGTGATCTCTGACACCAACCAAAAGGAGGCTATAACCCCCTTTCCTTTCCCCATCCTATCGCTCTGAAACATAAGTGTAGACCAAAGTGTCACTACCACAATCATTTCCACTATCATTATACCATCAACCTGCAACTGTCACTATACCATCAACCTGCAACTTTCATTGTACCATCAACCTATAATTGTCACTGTACCATCAACTTGTAACTATCATTGTACCATCAACCTATGTTGTACCAAAACCTGTACCATACCATGCATCGACTGTGTACCAACAAATGTAATGTAACGTGCATCTATCATGTACCATAAAATATGCCAAATTTAGATACCATAACATCAATTATGAGTATATAATAATGTACCATGTATCTATACCATATCATCAATGATATACAAGAATGTTCCTCAATCCAATATCACAAAGGTCTGCCTCTAGAAAGAAACCATAACATCCATAGATCAAATACCAAGAATATGTCTCAAGCATATATCACCTCAACCATAGCATCCCTATGCCCAAGAGTCCTTCAATATATTCCTTATGAATATGTCATACCATACATGCAGAGATCCTCAAATGAACACATAGAAAACATACATTTACTCATGAAATATGTAGCATACCATTTCGGATTGTATCGCAAACTTGGTGTACCTTCAAACCTTGTTGCATCCTAAACCTAGTTGTCCTCTTCATATCTTTATTATCCTCGTAGGACCAATACCTACTATCTAGTGGGGCCTCATATGATGAGCCCTAGACAACCTGTGGGGGTGTCTCATGGGAAACAAAAAGTCTAAACCATGAGGGTCAACCAAACTAGGGTTTCCTCATAAATTTATGCTCTCCTCTACAACCCCGAAACTACCCCACTTCTCACTTGTCGTGTAACACACCTGACCCCTAAATACCCTTTCTAGGGATTGGGCATCAAATTTTTGATCATTAAAATCATCTCAAATCATTTCTTTGAGGTATTCATCCTCTTATACTCATCTGTATCTTTCTAAATATTGTTACCGGCTCAAAATATGATCCCTGGTTTGCAAGATACAACCTCTCGAAGTTATCTGGATGTTATTAGTTGCAATCTTCGATGTTCAACACTGAACGCCCCTTTTCTTACTGCACGCATACTCCCCAAAGTCCCAAAATATCTCCATGTGGCCTTGTCCATTCGACAATCAATGTTTTAAGTTTTCGTCATTCGACAATCGACGATCGACATTGAACATTTCGACGTTCGACAATCGACGATCGCATTGAATTTTTTCGACGTTCAGTAATCAAAAATCATTGTTGAACATCCCTATCCTATAGTACTCCTCAAATATTTTGAACTATCAAAGTCTCAGAATCCCAGAGTCTCGTTGCATCACCAACCACATTGGCCAGGAGGGCGCGAACCAAAGGCTGGCACGCGGCAAGGGCAAGGGATGGCATGTGTCCTAATTAGGGGGTGACAGGTGTCATTCTTTAATAGGCATAAGGGGTATGTGAATTTCCATATCCCGGTGACACATGACACCTTATTTGAGAGTCCACATCACACTGGATGATGTCAGTGAGCCATGTCAAAGACCGACATATATCCTTCTAACTTCTTTCAAATCTCATGGTTGAGATCTATCCACGTAGACCCATAGATCCATGGATCCCGTTACTTCGCAACTTTGGGATTCAGATATTACCAACTCCTCACATCAGAGATCCCCTGAAGAGACAAGTCTCCAGACTCTCTAATCTAGCGCCACATGTCCTCATCCTATCAAGAGTAGAGATTTACTTCGTTGTTCACGACTTCGGAGGTTTTCACACTCTGAAGACACTTGGACAAATTACTCTAGAGTACCAAGTCTCTGAACTAAAGGATCTCCTGCCATGTGGCCTCTCATCGAATGAGAGACTTTTGACAGGGGACAAGTGAGGGCCATGTGTCGCTCCATGACACATTCTTGGTTGGTTGGAAAATTAAGAGGGGCTCTCAACAAAGTCCTTAGATCGACGACTGAAAGGGATCTTGAAAGATCCTAGGATCAACGGTCTACATAACTTCATCAATAGGACATTTGTAATTCTACATTAAACATCGATGTTCAGTGTTATAGGTCCCTATATCTTCACATTGATACCATCGAATACCCAAACTTTTGGATAATCATTGATTTTTTGACATGCATCCCTCTATTCTCAATGGTCCACATTAGCTTCGTGACTCCGGTATTCAAGAGTTTCGGTGCTATACCACTCCTATTCTCTAGAAGTGGAACTTCACCGAAGTACTTAACGATACCCTTCCTAAGTTTGATCTAAAGGTTGAGAGAGATCTCCACTGGATCTCTAGATCTGCGATCCTCATCAATTTGTGACTCTGGTCTTTGGTTGTTTTCGAGGGTTGTGGAATCATAAGTCCTGAAGTCCCAAAGACAAAGTAGCTTCACTCCTTTCAGACTTGGCGAGAGGTTTCCAACAGTGGGTCATATGGGATCACATTTGGATTATGGGCTACACTCATCTCTTAGTCAAGACTTGATTAAGGCCATGGGTATGAGCCCTTGGTCATATGGGTGGAGGGTCTGAAGGAATGCCCTTCTTCCATAGAGTTGAACTTGACATTCCTGCTAAGGTAAAATCAAAAGGTCGGTAGTACTTAAATGTTTTAGTTAATCCTACCCTGACTCTTCTGTGGATTCAAATCCCATAGCTCTCTAGCGACTAACTGAGGTAAATAGAAAACCAAGTAAAAAAATAACATCTTACAGAAGAAAAATGAGCATTTCTAATAACTTTTTAAACACTACAAGAATTAACCATAAACACAAACATTCAATCATCACATCCAATATATTACACAGAGTATGAAAATACTTATCAGAACTGGAAAATGTGAAGTGACTCCTGAAAGTGGTTTTTGTTTGCACCCAACCATAGGCATAGCCACTCCTTCTGAATTTACCACTGGCCACCCCCGAGCTAGACCATTATTCTCCAAGAGAGATTATTTCTCCTTGCTCCATGACAGTTAGGGATGGAGGTTACTCTCCTCCTCCCACGGGATCTTGGCAACTAGATTCCTCTCCACCAAACAAGGAGGTCTACACGAGCACTTCCTCAGTCACTCATCAACCTCGTTTATCAGCTTTTAGTGAGACCCTACCCAAGTCTTCTTACATCCAAAACAAGATTGCTTCTCAGTTTTTATCTCAACTCTAGAGTCGAAGCATGCTCACTTCTCCTCTGGATATTTTTCTCTCTATTTTGCTTCTTGTAGATCTGTATCTGTCCCTGGAATTACTTCCTTTATTGATTTCCTCAGCAAGGTTTCATGGGTCCGAATCCCCAACTCGTGGTTAGGCATGGAAGGCTTATACATGGGTACCTTGCCCCATATCCTCGTTAATTCTTAAGGATGGCCTTCACACTACCATCCTAACTAGTAATTCCTTTTTGGGTTAGAGGACTGTTGAGGAATTACACCCAGTAGGTACTGGTTTGGTGAGGGTCATCTCAACCATTATTATTTTACCTCACCATCTCTCTCATAGCATCCATGGTCTATATTGGAAAAATCCCCCCTTTCAACGGTTGTGAAACACATATCCAATTTCTATTAATAACAAAAAATCCATACATTAACCCTTTTATACAAAGGTTCATCAAATCAAACATTCACACATATCTAGTCCACTGTAAT